>JAOYRU010001749.1:0-40357 GCA_026315105.1 Locusta migratoria | reverse complement strand
ATTGTCGCACAGCAAAGGAGTATGCTGTGTTTGAGCTTCTTTCGCTAATATTAAATAGAAGCTTGCGGTCCCCCTCCTATTTGGGGCGCCATCTTATCTCATTAATGCTGTTAAAAGACGGAATTTCGTGTTTCCAGTCAGACGTTCATTGCGCCGCCCTCCGCCGCCGAAGCGTTCGTTTAGCCGCCCTGGCGCTGCTGTGGGGCACCCGCGCCAGACTCTTAGAGCTTCTGCGAGTGTCCGCTGTGTGTCACTACTGTTGGGCACCGTCCCCGGCCCGGGAGATGTTAATTGCGCCGCCCTCCGCCGAGGCGGACGTTTAGCCGCCGTGGCGCTGCTGTGGGGCACACGCGCGGGACCCGGAGCTTCTGCCGCGTGGAGCCGTATACACCTGAAGGCATTGTCGTTTAACACACGCATCGCAAGGCGCGGTTGGCTCTCTTGGAGCACCCCAGTGGCTTTCTGTTTCATACAGCTCGTGCTACAGACGTGCATTCTGAGGCTGTCACTGGCCTTGCTTCTCGCGTATTAGCATTTATCGCTCCCAAATGATACTGACACCTACTTCGGACATATATTCTCCGGAATGGCGCTCGCAATTTATCGCTTCTCGGCCTTTTGGCTAAGATCAAAGTGTAGTATCTGTTCTTATCAGCTTAATATCTGATACGTCCTGCATCGCAGGACCAGAATATTAAACTCATTTTTGGATCATGACGGAGTGCTAAGTGCTTGCACTACCTCTGTCACGGGTTGGCCTGGCATTGCAGTACCGCCAGGAACGGCCCACCTAAATACAGTGAAAACATAGCTCGAAATGAGGGTTAATATTCTGCAGTGATGAGATATTAAGCTGTCTTGCTAGGAACTGTGTGCGCGTTTTATTTCCCCATCTTGCAGTCGAATTACACGCGGAACAAGACTTAAAGGGAGCAGTAGCAGCGCTTCTGGACGCCTGCCGGAGGCGTCTCGTATGGCATAGTCGTACGTACTTAAATTTTTGAGTAAGACCTTGTCTTCTCGCGAACGTCGTCGTCGTCGCCGCCGCCGCACGCACGCAGAATACACGTGTGGGCACATGCAGGGGCGAAGAAGCCAACCGTGGCTCTCGGTAGAAATAACAGGAATTGTTATAAATTTCTTCTGTAGTAGCTGTAAAGTGTTGCAACATGTTGCATGGTCGCGACTATGCAGTATCTCTTACTAGAGTGACCGAATATTATTATTATTAGAAGTAGTTTTTTTATTTAATTTTTTTTTTTTTCTTAAATAATTTTCCTTTGTTCGCCTGCCTTTAACGGTAGCCTGTTTGTTGCAAACTGAAGAAGCCAGCAATTGTCGCACAGCAAAGGAGTATGCTGTGTTTGAGCTTCTTTCGCTAATATTAAATAGAAGCTTGCGGTCCCCCTCCTATTTGGGGCGCCATCTTATCTCATTAATGCTGTTAAAAGACGGAATTTCGTGTTTCCAGTCAGACGTTCATTGCGCCGCCCTCCGCCGCCGAAGCGTTCGTTTAGCCGCCCTGGCGCTGCTGTGGGGCACCCGCGCCAGACTCTTAGAGCTTCTGCGAGTGTCCGCTGTGTGTCACTACTGTTGGGCACCGTCCCCGGCCCGGGAGATGTTAATTGCGCCGCCCTCCGCCGAGGCGGACGTTTAGCCGCCGTGGCGCTGCTGTGGGGCACACGCGCGGGACCCGGAGCTTCTGCCGCGTGGAGCCGTATACACCTGAAGGCATTGTCGTTTAACACACGCATCGCAAGGCGCGGTTGGCTCTCTTGGAGCACCCCAGTGGCTTTCTGTTTCATACAGCTCGTGCTACAGACGTGCATTCTGAGGCTGTCACTGGCCTTGCTTCTCGCGTATTAGCATTTATCGCTCCCAAATGATACTGACACCTACTTCGGACATATATTCTCCGGAATGGCGCTCGCAATTTATCGCTTCTCGGCCTTTTGGCTAAGATCAAAGTGTAGTATCTGTTCTTATCAGCTTAATATCTGATACGTCCTGCATCGCAGGACCAGAATATTAAACTCATTTTTGGATCATGACGGAGTGCTAAGTGCTTGCACTACCTCTGTCACGGGTTGGCCTGGCATTGCAGTACCGCCAGGAACGGCCCACCTAAATACAGTGAAAACATAGCTCGAAATGAGGGTTAATATTCTGCAGTGATGAGATATTAAGCTGTCTTGCTAGGAACTGTGTGCGCGTTTTATTTCCCCATCTTGCAGTCGAATTACACGCGGAACAAGACTTAAAGGGAGCAGTAGCAGCGCTTCTGGACGCCTGCCGGAGGCGTCTCGTATGGCATAGTCGTACGTACTTAAATTTTTGAGTAAGACCTTGTCTTCTCGCGAACGTCGTCGTCGTCGCCGCCGCCGCACGCACGCAGAATACACGTGTGGGCACATGCAGGGGCGAAGAAGCCAACCGTGGCTCTCGGTAGAAATAACAGGAATTGTTATAAATTTCTTCTGTAGTAGCTGTAAAGTGTTGCAACATGTTGCATGGTCGCGACTATGCAGTATCTCTTACTAGAGTGACCGAATATTATTATTATTAGAAGTAGTTTTTTTATTTAATTTTTTTTTTTTTCTTAAATAATTTTCCTTTGTTCGCCTGCCTTTAACGGTAGCCTGTTTGTTGCAAACTGAAGAAGCCAGCAATTGTCGCACAGCAAAGGAGTATGCTGTGTTTGAGCTTCTTTCGCTAATATTAAATAGAAGCTTGCGGTCCCCCTCCTATTTGGGGCGCCATCTTATCTCATTAATGCTGTTAAAAGACGGAATTTCGTGTTTCCAGTCAGACGTTCATTGCGCCGCCCTCCGCCGCCGAAGCGTTCGTTTAGCCGCCCTGGCGCTGCTGTGGGGCACCCGCGCCAGACTCTTAGAGCTTCTGCGAGTGTCCGCTGTGTGTCACTACTGTTGGGCACCGTCCCCGGCCCGGGAGATGTTAATTGCGCCGCCCTCCGCCGAGGCGGACGTTTAGCCGCCGTGGCGCTGCTGTGGGGCACACGCGCGGGACCCGGAGCTTCTGCCGCGTGGAGCCGTATACACCTGAAGGCATTGTCGTTTAACACACGCATCGCAAGGCGCGGTTGGCTCTCTTGGAGCACCCCAGTGGCTTTCTGTTTCATACAGCTCGTGCTACAGACGTGCATTCTGAGGCTGTCACTGGCCTTGCTTCTCGCGTATTAGCATTTATCGCTCCCAAATGATACTGACACCTACTTCGGACATATATTCTCCGGAATGGCGCTCGCAATTTATCGCTTCTCGGCCTTTTGGCTAAGATCAAAGTGTAGTATCTGTTCTTATCAGCTTAATATCTGATACGTCCTGCATCGCAGGACCAGAATATTAAACTCATTTTTGGATCATGACGGAGTGCTAAGTGCTTGCACTACCTCTGTCACGGGTTGGCCTGGCATTGCAGTACCGCCAGGAACGGCCCACCTAAATACAGTGAAAACATAGCTCGAAATGAGGGTTAATATTCTGCAGTGATGAGATATTAAGCTGTCTTGCTAGGAACTGTGTGCGCGTTTTATTTCCCCATCTTGCAGTCGAATTACACGCGGAACAAGACTTAAAGGGAGCAGTAGCAGCGCTTCTGGACGCCTGCCGGAGGCGTCTCGTATGGCATAGTCGTACGTACTTAAATTTTTGAGTAAGACCTTGTCTTCTCGCGAACGTCGTCGTCGTCGCCGCCGCCGCACGCACGCAGAATACACGTGTGGGCACATGCAGGGGCGAAGAAGCCAACCGTGGCTCTCGGTAGAAATAACAGGAATTGTTATAAATTTCTTCTGTAGTAGCTGTAAAGTGTTGCAACATGTTGCATGGTCGCGACTATGCAGTATCTCTTACTAGAGTGACCGAATATTATTATTATTAGAAGTAGTTTTTTTATTTAATTTTTTTTTTTTCTTAAATAATTTTCCTTTGTTCGCCTGCCTTTAACGGTAGCCTGTTTGTTGCAAACTGAAGAAGCCAGCAATTGTCGCACAGCAAAGGAGTATGCTGTGTTTGAGCTTCTTTCGCTAATATTAAATAGAAGCTTGCGGTCCCCCTCCTATTTGGGGCGCCATCTTATCTCATTAATGCTGTTAAAAGACGGAATTTCGTGTTTCCAGTCAGACGTTCATTGCGCCGCCCTCCGCCGCCGAAGCGTTCGTTTAGCCGCCCTGGCGCTGCTGTGGGGCACCCGCGCCAGACTCTTAGAGCTTCTGCGAGTGTCCGCTGTGTGTCACTACTGTTGGGCACCGTCCCCGGCCCGGGAGATGTTAATTGCGCCGCCCTCCGCCGAGGCGGACGTTTAGCCGCCGTGGCGCTGCTGTGGGGCACACGCGCGGGACCCGGAGCTTCTGCCGCGTGGAGCCGTATACACCTGAAGGCATTGTCGTTTAACACACGCATCGCAAGGCGCGGTTGGCTCTCTTGGAGCACCCCAGTGGCTTTCTGTTTCATACAGCTCGTGCTACAGACGTGCATTCTGAGGCTGTCACTGGCCTTGCTTCTCGCGTATTAGCATTTATCGCTCCCAAATGATACTGACACCTACTTCGGACATATATTCTCCGGAATGGCGCTCGCAATTTATCGCTTCTCGGCCTTTTGGCTAAGATCAAAGTGTAGTATCTGTTCTTATCAGCTTAATATCTGATACGTCCTGCATCGCAGGACCAGAATATTAAACTCATTTTTGGATCATGACGGAGTGCTAAGTGCTTGCACTACCTCTGTCACGGGTTGGCCTGGCATTGCAGTACCGCCAGGAACGGCCCACCTAAATACAGTGAAAACATAGCTCGAAATGAGGGTTAATATTCTGCAGTGATGAGATATTAAGCTGTCTTGCTAGGAACTGTGTGCGCGTTTTATTTCCCCATCTTGCAGTCGAATTACACGCGGAACAAGACTTAAAGGGAGCAGTAGCAGCGCTTCTGGACGCCTGCCGGAGGCGTCTCGTATGGCATAGTCGTACGTACTTAAATTTTTGAGTAAGACCTTGTCTTCTCGCGAACGTCGTCGTCGTCGCCGCCGCCGCACGCACGCAGAATACACGTGTGGGCACATGCAGGGGCGAAGAAGCCAACCGTGGCTCTCGGTAGAAATAACAGGAATTGTTATAAATTTCTTCTGTAGTAGCTGTAAAGTGTTGCAACATGTTGCATGGTCGCGACTATGCAGTATCTCTTACTAGAGTGACCGAATATTATTATTATTAGAAGTAGTTTTTTTATTTAATTTTTTTTTTTTTCTTAAATAATTTTCCTTTGTTCGCCTGCCTTTAACGGTAGCCTGTTTGTTGCAAACTGAAGAAGCCAGCAATTGTCGCACAGCAAAGGAGTATGCTGTGTTTGAGCTTCTTTCGCTAATATTAAATAGAAGCTTGCGGTCCCCCTCCTATTTGGGGCGCCATCTTATCTCATTAATGCTGTTAAAAGACGGAATTTCGTGTTTCCAGTCAGACGTTCATTGCGCCGCCCTCCGCCGCCGAAGCGTTCGTTTAGCCGCCCTGGCGCTGCTGTGGGGCACCCGCGCCAGACTCTTAGAGCTTCTGCGAGTGTCCGCTGTGTGTCACTACTGTTGGGCACCGTCCCCGGCCCGGGAGATGTTAATTGCGCCGCCCTCCGCCGAGGCGGACGTTTAGCCGCCGTGGCGCTGCTGTGGGGCACACGCGCGGGACCCGGAGCTTCTGCCGCGTGGAGCCGTATACACCTGAAGGCATTGTCGTTTAACACACGCATCGCAAGGCGCGGTTGGCTCTCTTGGAGCACCCCAGTGGCTTTCTGTTTCATACAGCTCGTGCTACAGACGTGCATTCTGAGGCTGTCACTGGCCTTGCTTCTCGCGTATTAGCATTTATCGCTCCCAAATGATACTGACACCTACTTCGGACATATATTCTCCGGAATGGCGCTCGCAATTTATCGCTTCTCGGCCTTTTGGCTAAGATCAAAGTGTAGTATCTGTTCTTATCAGCTTAATATCTGATACGTCCTGCATCGCAGGACCAGAATATTAAACTCATTTTTGGATCATGACGGAGTGCTAAGTGCTTGCACTACCTCTGTCACGGGTTGGCCTGGCATTGCAGTACCGCCAGGAACGGCCCACCTAAATACAGTGAAAACATAGCTCGAAATGAGGGTTAATATTCTGCAGTGATGAGATATTAAGCTGTCTTGCTAGGAACTGTGTGCGCGTTTTATTTCCCCATCTTGCAGTCGAATTACACGCGGAACAAGACTTAAAGGGAGCAGTAGCAGCGCTTCTGGACGCCTGCCGGAGGCGTCTCGTATGGCATAGTCGTACGTACTTAAATTTTTGAGTAAGACCTTGTCTTCTCGCGAACGTCGTCGTCGTCGCCGCCGCCGCACGCACGCAGAATACACGTGTGGGCACATGCAGGGGCGAAGAAGCCAACCGTGGCTCTCGGTAGAAATAACAGGAATTGTTATAAATTTCTTCTGTAGTAGCTGTAAAGTGTTGCAACATGTTGCATGGTCGCGACTATGCAGTATCTCTTACTAGAGTGACCGAATATTATTATTATTAGAAGTAGTTTTTTTATTTAATTTTTTTTTTTTTCTTAAATAATTTTCCTTTGTTCGCCTGCCTTTAACGGTAGCCTGTTTGTTGCAAACTGAAGAAGCCAGCAATTGTCGCACAGCAAAGGAGTATGCTGTGTTTGAGCTTCTTTCGCTAATATTAAATAGAAGCTTGCGGTCCCCCTCCTATTTGGGGCGCCATCTTATCTCATTAATGCTGTTAAAAGACGGAATTTCGTGTTTCCAGTCAGACGTTCATTGCGCCGCCCTCCGCCGCCGAAGCGTTCGTTTAGCCGCCCTGGCGCTGCTGTGGGGCACCCGCGCCAGACTCTTAGAGCTTCTGCGAGTGTCCGCTGTGTGTCACTACTGTTGGGCACCGTCCCCGGCCCGGGAGATGTTAATTGCGCCGCCCTCCGCCGAGGCGGACGTTTAGCCGCCGTGGCGCTGCTGTGGGGCACACGCGCGGGACCCGGAGCTTCTGCCGCGTGGAGCCGTATACACCTGAAGGCATTGTCGTTTAACACACGCATCGCAAGGCGCGGTTGGCTCTCTTGGAGCACCCCAGTGGCTTTCTGTTTCATACAGCTCGTGCTACAGACGTGCATTCTGAGGCTGTCACTGGCCTTGCTTCTCGCGTATTAGCATTTATCGCTCCCAAATGATACTGACACCTACTTCGGACATATATTCTCCGGAATGGCGCTCGCAATTTATCGCTTCTCGGCCTTTTGGCTAAGATCAAAGTGTAGTATCTGTTCTTATCAGCTTAATATCTGATACGTCCTGCATCGCAGGACCAGAATATTAAACTCATTTTTGGATCATGACGGAGTGCTAAGTGCTTGCACTACCTCTGTCACGGGTTGGCCTGGCATTGCAGTACCGCCAGGAACGGCCCACCTAAATACAGTGAAAACATAGCTCGAAATGAGGGTTAATATTCTGCAGTGATGAGATATTAAGCTGTCTTGCTAGGAACTGTGTGCGCGTTTTATTTCCCCATCTTGCAGTCGAATTACACGCGGAACAAGACTTAAAGGGAGCAGTAGCAGCGCTTCTGGACGCCTGCCGGAGGCGTCTCGTATGGCATAGTCGTACGTACTTAAATTTTTGAGTAAGACCTTGTCTTCTCGCGAACGTCGTCGTCGTCGCCGCCGCCGCACGCACGCAGAATACACGTGTGGGCACATGCAGGGGCGAAGAAGCCAACCGTGGCTCTCGGTAGAAATAACAGGAATTGTTATAAATTTCTTCTGTAGTAGCTGTAAAGTGTTGCAACATGTTGCATGGTCGCGACTATGCAGTATCTCTTACTAGAGTGACCGAATATTATTATTATTAGAAGTAGTTTTTTTATTTAATTTTTTTTTTTTTCTTAAATAATTTTCCTTTGTTCGCCTGCCTTTAACGGTAGCCTGTTTGTTGCAAACTGAAGAAGCCAGCAATTGTCGCACAGCAAAGGAGTATGCTGTGTTTGAGCTTCTTTCGCTAATATTAAATAGAAGCTTGCGGTCCCCCTCCTATTTGGGGCGCCATCTTATCTCATTAATGCTGTTAAAAGACGGAATTTCGTGTTTCCAGTCAGACGTTCATTGCGCCGCCCTCCGCCGCCGAAGCGTTCGTTTAGCCGCCCTGGCGCTGCTGTGGGGCACCCGCGCCAGACTCTTAGAGCTTCTGCGAGTGTCCGCTGTGTGTCACTACTGTTGGGCACCGTCCCCGGCCCGGGAGATGTTAATTGCGCCGCCCTCCGCCGAGGCGGACGTTTAGCCGCCGTGGCGCTGCTGTGGGGCACACGCGCGGGACCCGGAGCTTCTGCCGCGTGGAGCCGTATACACCTGAAGGCATTGTCGTTTAACACACGCATCGCAAGGCGCGGTTGGCTCTCTTGGAGCACCCCAGTGGCTTTCTGTTTCATACAGCTCGTGCTACAGACGTGCATTCTGAGGCTGTCACTGGCCTTGCTTCTCGCGTATTAGCATTTATCGCTCCCAAATGATACTGACACCTACTTCGGACATATATTCTCCGGAATGGCGCTCGCAATTTATCGCTTCTCGGCCTTTTGGCTAAGATCAAAGTGTAGTATCTGTTCTTATCAGCTTAATATCTGATACGTCCTGCATCGCAGGACCAGAATATTAAACTCATTTTTGGATCATGACGGAGTGCTAAGTGCTTGCACTACCTCTGTCACGGGTTGGCCTGGCATTGCAGTACCGCCAGGAACGGCCCACCTAAATACAGTGAAAACATAGCTCGAAATGAGGGTTAATATTCTGCAGTGATGAGATATTAAGCTGTCTTGCTAGGAACTGTGTGCGCGTTTTATTTCCCCATCTTGCAGTCGAATTACACGCGGAACAAGACTTAAAGGGAGCAGTAGCAGCGCTTCTGGACGCCTGCCGGAGGCGTCTCGTATGGCATAGTCGTACGTACTTAAATTTTTGAGTAAGACCTTGTCTTCTCGCGAACGTCGTCGTCGTCGCCGCCGCCGCACGCACGCAGAATACACGTGTGGGCACATGCAGGGGCGAAGAAGCCAACCGTGGCTCTCGGTAGAAATAACAGGAATTGTTATAAATTTCTTCTGTAGTAGCTGTAAAGTGTTGCAACATGTTGCATGGTCGCGACTATGCAGTATCTCTTACTAGAGTGACCGAATATTATTATTATTAGAAGTAGTTTTTTTATTTAATTTTTTTTTTTTCTTAAATAATTTTCCTTTGTTCGCCTGCCTTTAACGGTAGCCTGTTTGTTGCAAACTGAAGAAGCCAGCAATTGTCGCACAGCAAAGGAGTATGCTGTGTTTGAGCTTCTTTCGCTAATATTAAATAGAAGCTTGCGGTCCCCCTCCTATTTGGGGCGCCATCTTATCTCATTAATGCTGTTAAAAGACGGAATTTCGTGTTTCCAGTCAGACGTTCATTGCGCCGCCCTCCGCCGCCGAAGCGTTCGTTTAGCCGCCCTGGCGCTGCTGTGGGGCACCCGCGCCAGACTCTTAGAGCTTCTGCGAGTGTCCGCTGTGTGTCACTACTGTTGGGCACCGTCCCCGGCCCGGGAGATGTTAATTGCGCCGCCCTCCGCCGAGGCGGACGTTTAGCCGCCGTGGCGCTGCTGTGGGGCACACGCGCGGGACCCGGAGCTTCTGCCGCGTGGAGCCGTATACACCTGAAGGCATTGTCGTTTAACACACGCATCGCAAGGCGCGGTTGGCTCTCTTGGAGCACCCCAGTGGCTTTCTGTTTCATACAGCTCGTGCTACAGACGTGCATTCTGAGGCTGTCACTGGCCTTGCTTCTCGCGTATTAGCATTTATCGCTCCCAAATGATACTGACACCTACTTCGGACATATATTCTCCGGAATGGCGCTCGCAATTTATCGCTTCTCGGCCTTTTGGCTAAGATCAAAGTGTAGTATCTGTTCTTATCAGCTTAATATCTGATACGTCCTGCATCGCAGGACCAGAATATTAAACTCATTTTTGGATCATGACGGAGTGCTAAGTGCTTGCACTACCTCTGTCACGGGTTGGCCTGGCATTGCAGTACCGCCAGGAACGGCCCACCTAAATACAGTGAAAACATAGCTCGAAATGAGGGTTAATATTCTGCAGTGATGAGATATTAAGCTGTCTTGCTAGGAACTGTGTGCGCGTTTTATTTCCCCATCTTGCAGTCGAATTACACGCGGAACAAGACTTAAAGGGAGCAGTAGCAGCGCTTCTGGACGCCTGCCGGAGGCGTCTCGTATGGCATAGTCGTACGTACTTAAATTTTTGAGTAAGACCTTGTCTTCTCGCGAACGTCGTCGTCGTCGCCGCCGCCGCACGCACGCAGAATACACGTGTGGGCACATGCAGGGGCGAAGAAGCCAACCGTGGCTCTCGGTAGAAATAACAGGAATTGTTATAAATTTCTTCTGTAGTAGCTGTAAAGTGTTGCAACATGTTGCATGGTCGCGACTATGCAGTATCTCTTACTAGAGTGACCGAATATTATTATTATTAGAAGTAGTTTTTTTATTTAATTTTTTTTTTTTTCTTAAATAATTTTCCTTTGTTCGCCTGCCTTTAACGGTAGCCTGTTTGTTGCAAACTGAAGAAGCCAGCAATTGTCGCACAGCAAAGGAGTATGCTGTGTTTGAGCTTCTTTCGCTAATATTAAATAGAAGCTTGCGGTCCCCCTCCTATTTGGGGCGCCATCTTATCTCATTAATGCTGTTAAAAGACGGAATTTCGTGTTTCCAGTCAGACGTTCATTGCGCCGCCCTCCGCCGCCGAAGCGTTCGTTTAGCCGCCCTGGCGCTGCTGTGGGGCACCCGCGCCAGACTCTTAGAGCTTCTGCGAGTGTCCGCTGTGTGTCACTACTGTTGGGCACCGTCCCCGGCCCGGGAGATGTTAATTGCGCCGCCCTCCGCCGAGGCGGACGTTTAGCCGCCGTGGCGCTGCTGTGGGGCACACGCGCGGGACCCGGAGCTTCTGCCGCGTGGAGCCGTATACACCTGAAGGCATTGTCGTTTAACACACGCATCGCAAGGCGCGGTTGGCTCTCTTGGAGCACCCCAGTGGCTTTCTGTTTCATACAGCTCGTGCTACAGACGTGCATTCTGAGGCTGTCACTGGCCTTGCTTCTCGCGTATTAGCATTTATCGCTCCCAAATGATACTGACACCTACTTCGGACATATATTCTCCGGAATGGCGCTCGCAATTTATCGCTTCTCGGCCTTTTGGCTAAGATCAAAGTGTAGTATCTGTTCTTATCAGCTTAATATCTGATACGTCCTGCATCGCAGGACCAGAATATTAAACTCATTTTTGGATCATGACGGAGTGCTAAGTGCTTGCACTACCTCTGTCACGGGTTGGCCTGGCATTGCAGTACCGCCAGGAACGGCCCACCTAAATACAGTGAAAACATAGCTCGAAATGAGGGTTAATATTCTGCAGTGATGAGATATTAAGCTGTCTTGCTAGGAACTGTGTGCGCGTTTTATTTCCCCATCTTGCAGTCGAATTACACGCGGAACAAGACTTAAAGGGAGCAGTAGCAGCGCTTCTGGACGCCTGCCGGAGGCGTCTCGTATGGCATAGTCGTACGTACTTAAATTTTTGAGTAAGACCTTGTCTTCTCGCGAACGTCGTCGTCGTCGCCGCCGCCGCACGCACGCAGAATACACGTGTGGGCACATGCAGGGGCGAAGAAGCCAACCGTGGCTCTCGGTAGAAATAACAGGAATTGTTATAAATTTCTTCTGTAGTAGCTGTAAAGTGTTGCAACTGTTGCATGGTCGCGACTATGCAGTATCTCTTACTAGAGTGACCGAATATTATTATTATTAGAAGTAGTTTTTTTATTTAATTTTTTTTTTTTTCTTAAATAATTTTCCTTTGTTCGCCTGCCTTTAACGGTAGCCTGTTTGTTGCAAACTGAAGAAGCCAGCAATTGTCGCACAGCAAAGGAGTATGCTGTGTTTGAGCTTCTTTCGCTAATATTAAATAGAAGCTTGCGGTCCCCCTCCTATTTGGGGCGCCATCTTATCTCATTAATGCTGTTAAAAGACGGAATTTCGTGTTTCCAGTCAGACGTTCATTGCGCCGCCCTCCGCCGCCGAAGCGTTCGTTTAGCCGCCCTGGCGCTGCTGTGGGGCACCCGCGCCAGACTCTTAGAGCTTCTGCGAGTGTCCGCTGTGTGTCACTACTGTTGGGCACCGTCCCCGGCCCGGGAGATGTTAATTGCGCCGCCCTCCGCCGAGGCGGACGTTTAGCCGCCGTGGCGCTGCTGTGGGGCACACGCGCGGGACCCGGAGCTTCTGCCGCGTGGAGCCGTATACACCTGAAGGCATTGTCGTTTAACACACGCATCGCAAGGCGCGGTTGGCTCTCTTGGAGCACCCCAGTGGCTTTCTGTTTCATACAGCTCGTGCTACAGACGTGCATTCTGAGGCTGTCACTGGCCTTGCTTCTCGCGTATTAGCATTTATCGCTCCCAAATGATACTGACACCTACTTCGGACATATATTCTCCGGAATGGCGCTCGCAATTTATCGCTTCTCGGCCTTTTGGCTAAGATCAAAGTGTAGTATCTGTTCTTATCAGCTTAATATCTGATACGTCCTGCATCGCAGGACCAGAATATTAAACTCATTTTTGGATCATGACGGAGTGCTAAGTGCTTGCACTACCTCTGTCACGGGTTGGCCTGGCATTGCAGTACCGCCAGGAACGGCCCACCTAAATACAGTGAAAACATAGCTCGAAATGAGGGTTAATATTCTGCAGTGATGAGATATTAAGCTGTCTTGCTAGGAACTGTGTGCGCGTTTTATTTCCCCATCTTGCAGTCGAATTACACGCGGAACAAGACTTAAAGGGAGCAGTAGCAGCGCTTCTGGACGCCTGCCGGAGGCGTCTCGTATGGCATAGTCGTACGTACTTAAATTTTTGAGTAAGACCTTGTCTTCTCGCGAACGTCGTCGTCGTCGCCGCCGCCGCACGCACGCAGAATACACGTGTGGGCACATGCAGGGGCGAAGAAGCCAACCGTGGCTCTCGGTAGAAATAACAGGAATTGTTATAAATTTCTTCTGTAGTAGCTGTAAAGTGTTGCAACATGTTGCATGGTCGCGACTATGCAGTATCTCTTACTAGAGTGACCGAATATTATTATTATTAGAAGTAGTTTTTTTATTTAATTTTTTTTTTTTCTTAAATAATTTTCCTTTGTTCGCCTGCCTTTAACGGTAGCCTGTTTGTTGCAAACTGAAGAAGCCAGCAATTGTCGCACAGCAAAGGAGTATGCTGTGTTTGAGCTTCTTTCGCTAATATTAAATAGAAGCTTGCGGTCCCCCTCCTATTTGGGGCGCCATCTTATCTCATTAATGCTGTTAAAAGACGGAATTTCGTGTTTCCAGTCAGACGTTCATTGCGCCGCCCTCCGCCGCCGAAGCGTTCGTTTAGCCGCCCTGGCGCTGCTGTGGGGCACCCGCGCCAGACTCTTAGAGCTTCTGCGAGTGTCCGCTGTGTGTCACTACTGTTGGGCACCGTCCCCGGCCCGGGAGATGTTAATTGCGCCGCCCTCCGCCGAGGCGGACGTTTAGCCGCCGTGGCGCTGCTGTGGGGCACACGCGCGGGACCCGGAGCTTCTGCCGCGTGGAGCCGTATACACCTGAAGGCATTGTCGTTTAACACACGCATCGCAAGGCGCGGTTGGCTCTCTTGGAGCACCCCAGTGGCTTTCTGTTTCATACAGCTCGTGCTACAGACGTGCATTCTGAGGCTGTCACTGGCCTTGCTTCTCGCGTATTAGCATTTATCGCTCCCAAATGATACTGACACCTACTTCGGACATATATTCTCCGGAATGGCGCTCGCAATTTATCGCTTCTCGGCCTTTTGGCTAAGATCAAAGTGTAGTATCTGTTCTTATCAGCTTAATATCTGATACGTCCTGCATCGCAGGACCAGAATATTAAACTCATTTTTGGATCATGACGGAGTGCTAAGTGCTTGCACTACCTCTGTCACGGGTTGGCCTGGCATTGCAGTACCGCCAGGAACGGCCCACCTAAATACAGTGAAAACATAGCTCGAAATGAGGGTTAATATTCTGCAGTGATGAGATATTAAGCTGTCTTGCTAGGAACTGTGTGCGCGTTTTATTTCCCCATCTTGCAGTCGAATTACACGCGGAACAAGACTTAAAGGGAGCAGTAGCAGCGCTTCTGGACGCCTGCCGGAGGCGTCTCGTATGGCATAGTCGTACGTACTTAAATTTTTGAGTAAGACCTTGTCTTCTCGCGAACGTCGTCGTCGTCGCCGCCGCCGCACGCACGCAGAATACACGTGTGGGCACATGCAGGGGCGAAGAAGCCAACCGTGGCTCTCGGTAGAAATAACAGGAATTGTTATAAATTTCTTCTGTAGTAGCTGTAAAGTGTTGCAACATGTTGCATGGTCGCGACTATGCAGTATCTCTTACTAGAGTGACCGAATATTATTATTATTAGAAGTAGTTTTTTTATTTAATTTTTTTTTTTTCTTAAATAATTTTCCTTTGTTCGCCTGCCTTTAACGGTAGCCTGTTTGTTGCAAACTGAAGAAGCCAGCAATTGTCGCACAGCAAAGGAGTATGCTGTGTTTGAGCTTCTTTCGCTAATATTAAATAGAAGCTTGCGGTCCCCCTCCTATTTGGGGCGCCATCTTATCTCATTAATGCTGTTAAAAGACGGAATTTCGTGTTTCCAGTCAGACGTTCATTGCGCCGCCCTCCGCCGCCGAAGCGTTCGTTTAGCCGCCCTGGCGCTGCTGTGGGGCACCCGCGCCAGACTCTTAGAGCTTCTGCGAGTGTCCGCTGTGTGTCACTACTGTTGGGCACCGTCCCCGGCCCGGGAGATGTTAATTGCGCCGCCCTCCGCCGAGGCGGACGTTTAGCCGCCGTGGCGCTGCTGTGGGGCACACGCGCGGGACCCGGAGCTTCTGCCGCGTGGAGCCGTATACACCTGAAGGCATTGTCGTTTAACACACGCATCGCAAGGCGCGGTTGGCTCTCTTGGAGCACCCCAGTGGCTTTCTGTTTCATACAGCTCGTGCTACAGACGTGCATTCTGAGGCTGTCACTGGCCTTGCTTCTCGCGTATTAGCATTTATCGCTCCCAAATGATACTGACACCTACTTCGGACATATATTCTCCGGAATGGCGCTCGCAATTTATCGCTTCTCGGCCTTTTGGCTAAGATCAAAGTGTAGTATCTGTTCTTATCAGCTTAATATCTGATACGTCCTGCATCGCAGGACCAGAATATTAAACTCATTTTTGGATCATGACGGAGTGCTAAGTGCTTGCACTACCTCTGTCACGGGTTGGCCTGGCATTGCAGTACCGCCAGGAACGGCCCACCTAAATACAGTGAAAACATAGCTCGAAATGAGGGTTAATATTCTGCAGTGATGAGATATTAAGCTGTCTTGCTAGGAACTGTGTGCGCGTTTTATTTCCCCATCTTGCAGTCGAATTACACGCGGAACAAGACTTAAAGGGAGCAGTAGCAGCGCTTCTGGACGCCTGCCGGAGGCGTCTCGTATGGCATAGTCGTACGTACTTAAATTTTTGAGTAAGACCTTGTCTTCTCGCGAACGTCGTCGTCGTCGCCGCCGCCGCACGCACGCAGAATACACGTGTGGGCACATGCAGGGGCGAAGAAGCCAACCGTGGCTCTCGGTAGAAATAACAGGAATTGTTATAAATTTCTTCTGTAGTAGCTGTAAAGTGTTGCAACATGTTGCATGGTCGCGACTATGCAGTATCTCTTACTAGAGTGACCGAATATTATTATTATTAGAAGTAGTTTTTTTATTTAATTTTTTTTTTTTTCTTAAATAATTTTCCTTTGTTCGCCTGCCTTTAACGGTAGCCTGTTTGTTGCAAACTGAAGAAGCCAGCAATTGTCGCACAGCAAAGGAGTATGCTGTGTTTGAGCTTCTTTCGCTAATATTAAATAGAAGCTTGCGGTCCCCCTCCTATTTGGGGCGCCATCTTATCTCATTAATGCTGTTAAAAGACGGAATTTCGTGTTTCCAGTCAGACGTTCATTGCGCCGCCCTCCGCCGCCGAAGCGTTCGTTTAGCCGCCCTGGCGCTGCTGTGGGGCACCCGCGCCAGACTCTTAGAGCTTCTGCGAGTGTCCGCTGTGTGTCACTACTGTTGGGCACCGTCCCC
Source organism: Locusta migratoria (assembly GCA_026315105.1). NCBI lineage: Eukaryota > Metazoa > Arthropoda > Insecta > Orthoptera > Acrididae > Locusta > Locusta migratoria. The sequence goes on along the minus strand of JAOYRU010001749.1, from coordinate 24,080 downwards.
GGCCCGGGAGATGTTAATTGCGCCGCCCTCCGCCGAGGCGGACGTTTAGCCGCCGTGGCGCTGCTGTGGGGCACACGCGCGGGACCCGGAGCTTCTGCCGCGTGGAGCCGTATACACCTGAAGGCATTGTCGTTTAACACACGCATCGCAAGGCGCGGTTGGCTCTCTTGGAGCACCCCAGTGGCTTTCTGTTTCATACAGCTCGTGCTACAGACGTGCATTCTGAGGCTGTCACTGGCCTTGCTTCTCGCGTATTAGCATTTATCGCTCCCAAATGATACTGACACCTACTTCGGACATATATTCTCCGGAATGGCGCTCGCAATTTATCGCTTCTCGGCCTTTTGGCTAAGATCAAAGTGTAGTATCTGTTCTTATCAGCTTAATATCTGATACGTCCTGCATCGCAGGACCAGAATATTAAACTCATTTTTGGATCATGACGGAGTGCTAAGTGCTTGCACTACCTCTGTCACGGGTTGGCCTGGCATTGCAGTACCGCCAGGAACGGCCCACCTAAATACAGTGAAAACATAGCTCGAAATGAGGGTTAATATTCTGCAGTGATGAGATATTAAGCTGTCTTGCTAGGAACTGTGTGCGCGTTTTATTTCCCCATCTTGCAGTCGAATTACACGCGGAACAAGACTTAAAGGGAGCAGTAGCAGCGCTTCTGGACGCCTGCCGGAGGCGTCTCGTATGGCATAGTCGTACGTACTTAAATTTTTGAGTAAGACCTTGTCTTCTCGCGAACGTCGTCGTCGTCGCCGCCGCCGCACGCACGCAGAATACACGTGTGGGCACATGCAGGGGCGAAGAAGCCAACCGTGGCTCTCGGTAGAAATAACAGGAATTGTTATAAATTTCTTCTGTAGTAGCTGTAAAGTGTTGCAACATGTTGCATGGTCGCGACTATGCAGTATCTCTTACTAGAGTGACCGAATATTATTATTATTAGAAGTAGTTTTTTTATTTAATTTTTTTTTTTTTCTTAAATAATTTTCCTTTGTTCGCCTGCCTTTAACGGTAGCCTGTTTGTTGCAAACTGAAGAAGCCAGCAATTGTCGCACAGCAAAGGAGTATGCTGTGTTTGAGCTTCTTTCGCTAATATTAAATAGAAGCTTGCGGTCCCCCTCCTATTTGGGGCGCCATCTTATCTCATTAATGCTGTTAAAAGACGGAATTTCGTGTTTCCAGTCAGACGTTCATTGCGCCGCCCTCCGCCGCCGAAGCGTTCGTTTAGCCGCCCTGGCGCTGCTGTGGGGCACCCGCGCCAGACTCTTAGAGCTTCTGCGAGTGTCCGCTGTGTGTCACTACTGTTGGGCACCGTCCCCGGCCCGGGAGATGTTAATTGCGCCGCCCTCCGCCGAGGCGGACGTTTAGCCGCCGTGGCGCTGCTGTGGGGCACACGCGCGGGACCCGGAGCTTCTGCCGCGTGGAGCCGTATACACCTGAAGGCATTGTCGTTTAACACACGCATCGCAAGGCGCGGTTGGCTCTCTTGGAGCACCCCAGTGGCTTTCTGTTTCATACAGCTCGTGCTACAGACGTGCATTCTGAGGCTGTCACTGGCCTTGCTTCTCGCGTATTAGCATTTATCGCTCCCAAATGATACTGACACCTACTTCGGACATATATTCTCCGGAATGGCGCTCGCAATTTATCGCTTCTCGGCCTTTTGGCTAAGATCAAAGTGTAGTATCTGTTCTTATCAGCTTAATATCTGATACGTCCTGCATCGCAGGACCAGAATATTAAACTCATTTTTGGATCATGACGGAGTGCTAAGTGCTTGCACTACCTCTGTCACGGGTTGGCCTGGCATTGCAGTACCGCCAGGAACGGCCCACCTAAATACAGTGAAAACATAGCTCGAAATGAGGGTTAATATTCTGCAGTGATGAGATATTAAGCTGTCTTGCTAGGAACTGTGTGCGCGTTTTATTTCCCCATCTTGCAGTCGAATTACACGCGGAACAAGACTTAAAGGGAGCAGTAGCAGCGCTTCTGGACGCCTGCCGGAGGCGTCTCGTATGGCATAGTCGTACGTACTTAAATTTTTGAGTAAGACCTTGTCTTCTCGCGAACGTCGTCGTCGTCGCCGCCGCCGCACGCACGCAGAATACACGTGTGGGCACATGCAGGGGCGAAGAAGCCAACCGTGGCTCTCGGTAGAAATAACAGGAATTGTTATAAATTTCTTCTGTAGTAGCTGTAAAGTGTTGCAACATGTTGCATGGTCGCGACTATGCAGTATCTCTTACTAGAGTGACCGAATATTATTATTATTAGAAGTAGTTTTTTTATTTAATTTTTTTTTTTTTCTTAAATAATTTTCCTTTGTTCGCCTGCCTTTAACGGTAGCCTGTTTGTTGCAAACTGAAGAAGCCAGCAATTGTCGCACAGCAAAGGAGTATGCTGTGTTTGAGCTTCTTTCGCTAATATTAAATAGAAGCTTGCGGTCCCCCTCCTATTTGGGGCGCCATCTTATCTCATTAATGCTGTTAAAAGACGGAATTTCGTGTTTCCAGTCAGACGTTCATTGCGCCGCCCTCCGCCGCCGAAGCGTTCGTTTAGCCGCCCTGGCGCTGCTGTGGGGCACCCGCGCCAGACTCTTAGAGCTTCTGCGAGTGTCCGCTGTGTGTCACTACTGTTGGGCACCGTCCCCGGCCCGGGAGATGTTAATTGCGCCGCCCTCCGCCGAGGCGGACGTTTAGCCGCCGTGGCGCTGCTGTGGGGCACACGCGCGGGACCCGGAGCTTCTGCCGCGTGGAGCCGTATACACCTGAAGGCATTGTCGTTTAACACACGCATCGCAAGGCGCGGTTGGCTCTCTTGGAGCACCCCAGTGGCTTTCTGTTTCATACAGCTCGTGCTACAGACGTGCATTCTGAGGCTGTCACTGGCCTTGCTTCTCGCGTATTAGCATTTATCGCTCCCAAATGATACTGACACCTACTTCGGACATATATTCTCCGGAATGGCGCTCGCAATTTATCGCTTCTCGGCCTTTTGGCTAAGATCAAAGTGTAGTATCTGTTCTTATCAGCTTAATATCTGATACGTCCTGCATCGCAGGACCAGAATATTAAACTCATTTTTGGATCATGACGGAGTGCTAAGTGCTTGCACTACCTCTGTCACGGGTTGGCCTGGCATTGCAGTACCGCCAGGAACGGCCCACCTAAATACAGTGAAAACATAGCTCGAAATGAGGGTTAATATTCTGCAGTGATGAGATATTAAGCTGTCTTGCTAGGAACTGTGTGCGCGTTTTATTTCCCCATCTTGCAGTCGAATTACACGCGGAACAAGACTTAAAGGGAGCAGTAGCAGCGCTTCTGGACGCCTGCCGGAGGCGTCTCGTATGGCATAGTCGTACGTACTTAAATTTTTGAGTAAGACCTTGTCTTCTCGCGAACGTCGTCGTCGTCGCCGCCGCCGCACGCACGCAGAATACACGTGTGGGCACATGCAGGGGCGAAGAAGCCAACCGTGGCTCTCGGTAGAAATAACAGGAATTGTTATAAATTTCTTCTGTAGTAGCTGTAAAGTGTTGCAACATGTTGCATGGTCGCGACTATGCAGTATCTCTTACTAGAGTGACCGAATATTATTATTATTAGAAGTAGTTTTTTTATTTAATTTTTTTTTTTTCTTAAATAATTTTCCTTTGTTCGCCTGCCTTTAACGGTAGCCTGTTTGTTGCAAACTGAAGAAGCCAGCAATTGTCGCACAGCAAAGGAGTATGCTGTGTTTGAGCTTCTTTCGCTAATATTAAATAGAAGCTTGCGGTCCCCCTCCTATTTGGGGCGCCATCTTATCTCATTAATGCTGTTAAAAGACGGAATTTCGTGTTTCCAGTCAGACGTTCATTGCGCCGCCCTCCGCCGCCGAAGCGTTCGTTTAGCCGCCCTGGCGCTGCTGTGGGGCACCCGCGCCAGACTCTTAGAGCTTCTGCGAGTGTCCGCTGTGTGTCACTACTGTTGGGCACCGTCCCCGGCCCGGGAGATGTTAATTGCGCCGCCCTCCGCCGAGGCGGACGTTTAGCCGCCGTGGCGCTGCTGTGGGGCACACGCGCGGGACCCGGAGCTTCTGCCGCGTGGAGCCGTATACACCTGAAGGCATTGTCGTTTAACACACGCATCGCAAGGCGCGGTTGGCTCTCTTGGAGCACCCCAGTGGCTTTCTGTTTCATACAGCTCGTGCTACAGACGTGCATTCTGAGGCTGTCACTGGCCTTGCTTCTCGCGTATTAGCATTTATCGCTCCCAAATGATACTGACACCTACTTCGGACATATATTCTCCGGAATGGCGCTCGCAATTTATCGCTTCTCGGCCTTTTGGCTAAGATCAAAGTGTAGTATCTGTTCTTATCAGCTTAATATCTGATACGTCCTGCATCGCAGGACCAGAATATTAAACTCATTTTTGGATCATGACGGAGTGCTAAGTGCTTGCACTACCTCTGTCACGGGTTGGCCTGGCATTGCAGTACCGCCAGGAACGGCCCACCTAAATACAGTGAAAACATAGCTCGAAATGAGGGTTAATATTCTGCAGTGATGAGATATTAAGCTGTCTTGCTAGGAACTGTGTGCGCGTTTTATTTCCCCATCTTGCAGTCGAATTACACGCGGAACAAGACTTAAAGGGAGCAGTAGCAGCGCTTCTGGACGCCTGCCGGAGGCGTCTCGTATGGCATAGTCGTACGTACTTAAATTTTTGAGTAAGACCTTGTCTTCTCGCGAACGTCGTCGTCGTCGCCGCCGCCGCACGCACGCAGAATACACGTGTGGGCACATGCAGGGGCGAAGAAGCCAACCGTGGCTCTCGGTAGAAATAACAGGAATTGTTATAAATTTCTTCTGTAGTAGCTGTAAAGTGTTGCAACATGTTGCATGGTCGCGACTATGCAGTATCTCTTACTAGAGTGACCGAATATTATTATTATTAGAAGTAGTTTTTTTATTTAATTTTTTTTTTTTTCTTAAATAATTTTCCTTTGTTCGCCTGCCTTTAACGGTAGCCTGTTTGTTGCAAACTGAAGAAGCCAGCAATTGTCGCACAGCAAAGGAGTATGCTGTGTTTGAGCTTCTTTCGCTAATATTAAATAGAAGCTTGCGGTCCCCCTCCTATTTGGGGCGCCATCTTATCTCATTAATGCTGTTAAAAGACGGAATTTCGTGTTTCCAGTCAGACGTTCATTGCGCCGCCCTCCGCCGCCGAAGCGTTCGTTTAGCCGCCCTGGCGCTGCTGTGGGGCACCCGCGCCAGACTCTTAGAGCTTCTGCGAGTGTCCGCTGTGTGTCACTACTGTTGGGCACCGTCCCCGGCCCGGGAGATGTTAATTGCGCCGCCCTCCGCCGAGGCGGACGTTTAGCCGCCGTGGCGCTGCTGTGGGGCACACGCGCGGGACCCGGAGCTTCTGCCGCGTGGAGCCGTATACACCTGAAGGCATTGTCGTTTAACACACGCATCGCAAGGCGCGGTTGGCTCTCTTGGAGCACCCCAGTGGCTTTCTGTTTCATACAGCTCGTGCTACAGACGTGCATTCTGAGGCTGTCACTGGCCTTGCTTCTCGCGTATTAGCATTTATCGCTCCCAAATGATACTGACACCTACTTCGGACATATATTCTCCGGAATGGCGCTCGCAATTTATCGCTTCTCGGCCTTTTGGCTAAGATCAAAGTGTAGTATCGCTTAATATCTGATACGTCCTGCATCGCAGGACCAGAATATTAAACTCATTTTTGGATCATGACGGAGTGCTAAGTGCTTGCACTACCTCTGTCACGGGTTGGCCTGGCATTGCAGTACCGCCAGGAACGGCCCACCTAAATACAGTGAAAACATAGCTCGAAATGAGGGTTAATATTCTGCAGTGATGAGAATATTAAGCTGTCTTGCTAGGAACTGTGTTGCGCGTTTTATTTCCCATCTTGCAGTCGAATTACACGCGGAACAAGACTTAAAGGGAGCTGTAGCAGCGCTTCTGGACGCCTGCCGGAGGCGTCTCGTATGGCATAGTCGTACGTACTTAAATTTTTGAGTAAGACCTTGTCTTCTCGCGAACGTCGTCGTCGTCGCCGCCGCCGCACGCACGCAGAATACACGTGTGGGCACATGCAGGGGCGAAGAAGCCAACCGTGGCTCTCGGTAGAAATAACAGGAATTGTTATAATTTCTTCTGTAGTAGCTGTAAAGTGTTGCAACATGTTGCATGGTCGCGACTATGCAGTATCTCTTACTAGAGTGACCGAATATTTTATTATTAGAAGTAGTTTTTTTATTTAATTTTTTTTTTTTTTCTTAAATAATTTTCCTTTGTTCGCCTGCCTTTAACGGTAGCCTGTTTGTTGCAAACTGAAGAAGCCAGCAATTGTCGCACAGCAAAGGAGTATGCTGTGTTTGAGCTTCTTTCGCTAATATTAAATAGAAGCTTGCGGTCCCCCTCCTATTTGGGGCGCCATCTTATCTCATTAATGCTGTTAAAAGACGGAATTTCGTGTTTCCAGTCAGACGTTCATTGCGCCGCCCTCCGCCGCCGAAGCGTTCGTTTAGCCGCCTGCGCTGCTGTGGGGCACCCGCGCCAGACTCTTAGAGCTTCTGCGAGTGTCCGCTGTGTGTCACTACTGTTGGGCACCGTCCCCGGCCCGGGAGATGTTAATTGCGCCGCCCTCCGCCGAGGCGGACGTTTAGCCGCCGTGGCGCTGCTGTGGGGCACACGCGCGGGACCCGGAGCTTCTGCAGCGTGGAGCCGTATACACCTGAAGGCATTGTCGTTTAACACCACGCATCGCAAGGCGCGGTTGGCTCTCTTGGAGCACCCCAGTGGCTTTCTGTTTCATACAGCTCGTGCTACAGACGTGCATTCTGAGGCTGTCACTGGCCTTGCTTCTCGCGTATTAGCATTATCGCTCCCAAATGATACTGACACCTACTTCGGACATATATTCTCCGGAATGGCGCTCGCAATTTATCGCTTCTCGGCCTTTTGGCTAAGATCAAAGTGTAGTACTGTTCTTATCAGCTTAATATCTGATACGTCCTGCATCGCAGGACCAGAATATTAAACTCATTTTTGGATCATGACGGAGTGCTAAGTGCTTGCACTACCTCTGTCACGGGTTGGCCTGGCATTGCAGTACCGCCAGGAACGGCCCACCTAAATACAGTGAAAACATAGCTCGAAATGAGGGTTAATATTCTGCAGTGATGAGATATTAAGCTGTCTTGCTAGGAACTGTGTGCGCGTTTTATTTCCCCATCTTGCAGTCGAATTACACGCGGAACAAGACTTAAAGGGAGCAGTAGCAGCGCTTCTGGACGCCTGCCGGAGGCGTCTCGTATGGCATAGTCGTACGTACTTTAAATTTTTGAGTAAGACCTTGTCTTCTCGCGAACGTCGTCGTCGTCGCCGCCGCCGCACGCACGCAGAATACACGTGTGGGCACATGCAGGGCGAAGAAGCCAACCGTGGCTCTCGGTAGAAATAACAGGAATTGTTATAAATTTCTTCTGTAGTAGCTGTAAAGTGTTGCAACATGTTGCATGGTCGCGACTATGCAGTATCTCTTACTAGAGTGACCGAATATTATTATTATTAGAAGTAGTTTTTTTATTTAATTTTTTTTTTTTTTCTTAAATAATTTTCCTTTGTTCGCCTGCCTTTAACGGTAGCCTGTTTGTTGCAAACTGAAGAAGCCAGCAATTGTCGCACAGCAAAGGAGTATGCTGTGTTTGTAGCTTCTTTCGCTAATATTAAATAGAAGCTTGCGGTCCCCCTCCTATTTGGGGCGCCATCTTATCTCATTAATGCTGTTAAAAGACGGAATTTCGTGTTTCCAGTCAGACGTTCATTGCGCCGCCCTCCGCCGCCGAAGCGTTCGTTTAGCCGCCCTGGCGCTGCTGTGGGGCACCCGCGCCAGACTCTTAGAGCTTCTGCGAGTGTCCGCTGTGTGTCACTACTGTTGGGCACCGTCCCCGGCCCGGGAGATGTTAATTGCGCCGCCCTCCGCCGAGGCGGACGTTTAGCCGCCGTGGCGCTGCTGTGGGGCACACGCGCGGGACCCGGAGCTTCTGCCGCGTGGAGCCGTATACACCTGAAGGCATTGTCGTTTAACACACGCATCGCAAGGCGCGGTTGGCTCTCTTGGAGCACCCCAGTGGCTTTCTGTTTCATACAGCTCGTGCTACAGACGTGCATTCTGAGGCTGTCACTGGCCTTGCTTCTCGCGTATTAGCATTTATCGCTCCCAAATGATACTGACACCCTACTTCGGACATATATTCTCCGGAATGGCGCTCGCAATTTATCGCTTCTCGGCCTTTTGGCTAAGATCAAAGTGTAGTATCTGTTCTTATCAGCTTATATCTGATACGTCCTGCATCGCAGGACCAGAATATTAAACTCATTTTTGGATCATGACGGAGTGCTAAGTGCTTGCACTACCTCTGTCACGGTTGGCCTGGCATTGCAGTACCGCCAGGAACGGCCCACCTAAATACAGTGAAAACATAGCTCGAAATGAGGGTTAATATTCTGCAGTGATGAGATATTAAGCTGTCTTGCTAGGAACTGTGTGCGCGTTTTATTTCCCCATCTGCAGTCGAATTACACGCGAACAAGACTTAAAGGGAGCAGTAGCAGCGCTTCTGGACGCCTGCCGGAGGCGTCTCGTATGGCATAGTCGTACGTACTTAAATTTTTGAGTAAGACCTTGTCTTCTCGCGAACGTCGTCGTCGTCGCCGCCGCCGCACGCACGCAGAATACACGTGTGGGCACATGCAGGGGCGAAGAAGCCAACCGTGGCTCTCGGTAGAAATAACAGGAATTGTTATAAATTTCTTCTGTAGTAGCTGTAAAGTGTTGCAACATGTTGCATGGTCGCGACTATGCAGTATCTCTTACTAGAGTGACCGAATATTATTATTATTAGAAGTAGTTTTTTTATTTAATTTTTTTTTTTTTCTTAAATAATTTTCCTTTGTTCGCCTGCCTTTAACGGTAGCCTGTTTGTTGCAAACTGAAGAAGCCAGCAATTGTCGCACAGCAAAGGAGTATGCTGTGTTTGAGCTTCTTTCGCTAATATTAAATAGAAGCTTGCGGTCCCCCTCCTATTTGGGGCGCCATCTTATCTCATTAATGCTGTTAAAAGACGGAATTTCGTGTTTCCAGTCAGACGTTCATTGCGCCGCCCTCCGCCGCCGAAGCGTTCGTTTAGCCGCCCTGGCGCTGCTGTGGGGCACCCGCGCCAGACTCTTAGAGCTTCTGCGAGTGTCCGCTGTGTGTCACTACTGTTGGGCACCGTCCCCGGCCCGGGAGATGTTAATTGCGCCGCCCTCCGCCGAGGCGGACGTTTAGCCGCCGTGGCGCTGCTGTGGGGCACACGCGCGGGACCCGGAGCTTCTGCCGCGTGGAGCCGTATACACCTGAAGGCATTGTCGTTTAACACACGCATCGCAAGGCGCGGTTGGCTCTCTTGGAGCACCCCAGTGGCTTTCTGTTTCATACAGCTCGTGCTACAGACGTGCATTCTGAGGCTGTCACTGGCCTTGCTTCTCGCGTATTAGCATTTATCGCTCCCAAATGATACTGACACCTACTTCGGACATATATTCTCCGGAATGGCGCTCGCAATTTATCGCTTCTCGGCCTTTTGGCTAAGATCAAAGTGTAGTATCTGTTCTTATCAGCTTAATATCTGATACGTCCTGCATCGCAGGACCAGAATATTAAACTCATTTTTGGATCATGACGGAGTGCTAAGTGCTTGCACTACCTCTGTCACGGGTTGGCCTGGCATTGCAGTACCGCCAGGAACGGCCCACCTAAATACAGTGAAAACATAGCTCGAAATGAGGGTTAATATTCTGCAGTGATGAGAATTAAGCTGTCTTGCTAGGAACTGTGTGCGCGTTTTATTTCCCCATCTTGCAGTCGAATTACACGCGGAACAAGACTTAAAGGGAGCAGTAGCAGCGCTTCTGGACGCCTGCCGGAGGCGTCTCGTATGGCATAGTCGTACGTACTTAAATTTTTGAGTAAGACCTTGTCTTCTCGCGAACGTCGTCGTCGTCGCCGCCGCCGCACGCACGCAGAATACACGTGTGGGCACATGCAGGGGCGAAGAAGCCAACCGTGGCTCTCGGTAGAAATAACAGGAATTGTTATAAATTTCTTCTGTAGTAGCTGTAAAGTGTTGCAACATGTTGCATGGTCGCGACTATGCAGTATCTCTTACTAGAGTGACCGAATATTATTATTATTAGAAGTAGTTTTTTTATTTAATTTTTTTTTTTTTCTTAAATAATTTTCCTTTGTTCGCCTGCCTTTAACGGTAGCCTGTTTGTTGCAAACTGAAGAAGCCAGCAATTGTCGCACAGCAAAGGAGTATGCTGTGTTTGAGCTTCTTTCGCTAATATTAAATAGAAGCTTGCGGTCCCCCTCCTATTTGGGGCGCCATCTTATCTCATTAATGCTGTTAAAAGACGGAATTTCGTGTTTCCAGTCAGACGTTCATTGCGCCGCCCTCCGCCGCCGAAGCGTTCGTTTAGCCGCCCTGGCGCTGCTGTGGGGCACCCGCGCCAGACTCTTAGAGCTTCTGCGAGTGTCCGCTGTGTGTCACTACTGTTGGGCACCGTCCCCGGCCCGGGAGATGTTAATTGCGCCGCCCTCCGCCGAGGCGGACGTTTAGCCGCCGTGGCGCTGCTGTGGGGCACACGCGCGGGACCCGGAGCTTCTGCCGCGTGGAGCCGTATACACCTGAAGGCATTGTCGTTTAACACACGCATCGCAAGGCGCGGTTGGCTCTCTTGGAGCACCCCAGTGGCTTTCTGTTTCATACAGCTCGTGCTACAGACGTGCATTCTGAGGCTGTCACTGGCCTTGCTTCTCGCGTATTAGCATTTATCGCTCCCAAATGATACTGACACCTACTTCGGACATATATTCTCCGGAATGGCGCTCGCAATTTATCGCTTCTCGGCCTTTTGGCTAAGATCAAAGTGTAGTATCTGTTCTTATCAGCTTAATATCTGATACGTCCTGCATCGCAGGACCAGAATATTAAACTCATTTTTGGATCATGACGGAGTGCTAAGTGCTTGCACTACCTCTGTCACGGGTTGGCCTGGCATTGCAGTACCGCCAGGAACGGCCCACCTAAATACAGTGAAAACATAGCTCGAAATGAGGGTTAATATTCTGCAGTGATGAGATATTAAGCTGTCTTGCTAGGAACTGTGTGCGCGTTTTATTTCCCATCTTGCAGTCGAATTACACGCGGAACAAGACTTAAAGGGAGCAGTAGCAGCGCTTCTGGACGCCTGCCGGAGGCGTCTCGTATGGCATAGTCGTACGTACTTAAATTTTTGAGTAAGACCTTGTCTTCTCGCGAACGTCGTCGTCGTCGCCGCCGCCGCACGCACGCAGAATACACGTGTGGGCACATGCAGGGGCGAAGAAGCCAACCGTGGCTCTCGGTAGAAATAACAGGAATTGTTATAAATTTCTTCTGTAGTAGCTGTAAAGTGTTGCAACATGTTGCATGGTCGCGACTATGCAGTATCTCTTACTAGAGTGACCGAATATTATTATTATTAGAAGTAGTTTTTTTATTTAATTTTTTTTTTTTTCTTAAATAATTTTCCTTTGTTCGCCTGCCTTTAACGGTAGCCTGTTTGTTGCAAACTGAAGAAGCCAGCAATTGTCGCACAGCAAAGGAGTATGCTGTGTTTGAGCTTCTTTCGCTAATATTAAATAGAAGCTTGCGGTCCCCCTCCTATTTGGGGCGCCATCTTATCTCATTAATGCTGTTAAAAGACGGAATTTCGTGTTTCCAGTCAGACGTTCATTGCGCCGCCCTCCGCCGCCGAAGCGTTCGTTTAGCCGCCCTGGCGCTGCTGTGGGGCACCCGCGCCAGACTCTTAGAGCTTCTGCGAGTGTCCGCTGTGTGTCACTACTGTTGGGCACCGTCCCCGGCCCGGGAGATGTTAATTGCGCCGCCCTCCGCCGAGGCGGACGTTTAGCCGCCGTGGCGCTGCTGTGGGGCACACGCGCGGGACCCGGAGCTTCTGCCGCGTGGAGCCGTATACACCTGAAGGCATTGTCGTTTAACACACGCATCGCAAGGCGCGGTTGGCTCTCTTGGAGCACCCCAGTGGCTTTCTGTTTCATACAGCTCGTGCTACAGACGTGCATTCTGAGGCTGTCACTGGCCTTGCTTCTCGCGTATTAGCATTTATCGCTCCCAAATGATACTGACACCTACTTCGGACATATATTCTCCGGAATGGCGCTCGCAATATTATCGCTTCTCGGCCTTTTGGCTAAGATCAAAGTGTAGTATCTGTTCTTATCAGCTTAATATCTGATACGTCCTGCATCGCAGGACCAGAATATTAAACTCATTTTTGGATCATGACGGAGTGCTAAGTGCTTGCACTACCTCTGTCACGGGTTGGCCTGGCATTGCAGTACCGCCAGGAACGGCCCACCTAAATACAGTGAAAACATAGCTCGAAATGAGGGTTAATATTCTGCAGTGATGAGATATTAAGCTGTCTTGCTAGGAACTGTGTGCGCGTTTTATTTCCCCATCTTGCAGTCGAATTACACGCGGAACAAGACTTAAAGGGAGCAGTAGCAGCGCTTCTGGACGCCTGCCGGAGGCGTCTCGTATGGCATAGTCGTACGTACTTAAATTTTTGAGTAAGACCTTGTCTTCTCGCGAACGTCGTCGTCGTCGCCGCCGCCGCACGCACGCAGAATACACGTGTGGGCACATGCAGGGGCGAAGAAGCCAACCGTGGCTCTCGGTAGAAATAACAGGAATTGTTATATATTTCTTCTGTAGTAGCTGTAAAGTGTTGCAACATGTTGCATGGTCGCGACTATGCAGTATCTCTTACTAGAGTGACCGAATATTATTATTATTAGAAGTAGTTTTTTTATTTAATTTTTTTTTTTTTCTTAAATAATTTTCCTTTGTTCGCCTGCCTTTAACGGTAGCCTGTTTGTTGCAAACTGAAGAAGCCAGCAATTGTCGCACAGCAAAGGAGTATGCTGTGTTTGAGCTTCTTTCGCTAATATTAAATAGAAGCTTGCGGTCCCCCTCCTATTTGGGGCGCCATCTTATCTCATTAATGCTGTTAAAAGACGGAATTTCGTGTTTCCAGTCAGACGTTCATTGCGCCGCCCTCCGCCGCCGAAGCGTTCGTTTAGCCGCCCTGGCGCTGCTGTGGGGCACCCGCGCCAGACTCTTAGAGCTTCTGCGAGTGTCCGCTGTGTGTCACTACTGTTGGGCACCACCGTCCCCGGCCCGGGAGATGTTAATTGCGCCGCCCTCCGCCGAGGCGGACGTTTAGCCGCCGTGGCGCTGCTGTGGGGCACACGCGCGGGACCCGGAGCTTCTGCCGCGTGGAGCCGTATACACCTGAAGGCATTGTCGTTTAACACACGCATCGCAAGGCGCGGTTGGCTCTCTTGGAGCACCCCAGTGGCTTTCTGTTTCATACAGCTCGTGCTACAGACGTGCATTCTGAGGCTGTCACTGGCCTTGCTTCTCGCGTATTAGCATTTATCGCTCCCAAATGATACTGACACCTACTTCGGACATATATTCTCCGGAATGGCGCTCGCAATTTATCGCTTCTCGGCCTTTTGGCTAAGATCAAAGTGTAGTATCTGTTCTTATCAGCTTAATATCTGATACGTCCTGCATCGCAGGACCAGAATATTAAACTCATTTTTGGATCATGACGGAGTGCTAAGTGCTTGCACTACCTCTGTCACGGGTTGGCCTGGCATTGCAGTACCGCCAGGAACGGCCCACCTAAATACAGTGAAAACATAGCTCGAAATGAGGGTTAATATTCTGCAGTGATGAGATATTAAGCTGTCTTGCTAGGAACTGTGTGCGCGTTTTATTTCCCCATCTTGCAGTCGAATTACACGCGGAACAAGACTTAAAGGGAGCAGTAGCAGCGCTTCTGGACGCCTGCCGGAGGCGTCTCGTATGGCATAGTCGTACGTACTTAAATTTTTGAGTAAGACCTTGTCTTCTCGCGAACGTCGTCGTCGTCGCCGCCGCCGCACGCACGCAGAATACACGTGTGGGCACATGCAGGGGCGAAGAAGCCAACCGTGGCTCTCGGTAGAAATAACAGGAATTGTTATAAATTTCTTCTGTAGTAGCTGTAAAGTGTTGCAACATGTTGCATGGTCGCGACTATGCAGTATCTCTTACTAGAGTGACCGAATATTATTATTATTAGAAGTAGTTTTTTTATTTAATTTTTTTTTTTTCTTAAATAATTTTCCTTTGTTCGCCTGCCTTTAACGGTAGCCTGTTTGTTGCAAACTGAAGAAGCCAGCAATTGTCGCACAGCAAAGGAGTATGCTGTGTTTGAGCTTCTTTCGCTAATATTAAATAGAAGCTTGCGGTCCCCCTCCTATTTGGGGCGCCATCTTATCTCATTAATGCTGTTAAAAGACGGAATTTCGTGTTTCCAGTCAGACGTTCATTGCGCCGCCCTCCGCCGCCGAAGCGTTCGTTTAGCCGCCCTGGCGCTGCTGTGGGGCACCCGCGCCAGACTCTTAGAGCTTCTGCGAGTGTCCGCTGTGTGTCACTACTGTTGGGCACCGTCCCCGGCCCGGGAGATGTTAATTGCGCCGCCCTCCGCCGAGGCGGACGTTTAGCCGCCGTGGCGCTGCTGTGGGGCACACGCGCGGGACCCGGAGCTTCTGCCGCGTGGAGCCGTATACACCTGAAGGCATTGTCGTTTAACACACGCATCGCAAGGCGCGGTTGGCTCTCTTGGAGCACCCCAGTGGCTTTCTGTTTCATACAGCTCGTGCTACAGACGTGCATTCTGAGGCTGTCACTGGCCTTGCTTCTCGCGTATTAGCATTTATCGCTCCCAAATGATACTGACACCTACTTCGGACATATATTCTCCGGAATGGCGCTCGCAATTTATCGCTTCTCGGCCTTTTGGCTAAGATCAAAGTGTAGTATCTGTTCTTATCAGCTTAATATCTGATACGTCCTGCATCGCAGGACCAGAATATTAAACTCATTTTTGGATCATGACGGAGTGCTAAGTGCTTGCACTACCTCTGTCACGGGTTGGCCTGGCATTGCAGTACCGCCAGGAACGGCCCACCTAAATACAGTGAAAACATAGCTCGAAATGAGGGTTAATATTCTGCAGTGATGAGATATTAAGCTGTCTTGCTAGGAACTGTGTGCGCGTTTTATTTCCCCATCTTGCAGTCGAATTACACGCGGAACAAGACTTAAAGGGAGCAGTAGCAGCGCTTCTGGACGCCTGCCGGAGGCGTCTCGTATGGCATAGTCGTACGTACTTAAATTTTTGAGTAAGACCTTGTCTTCTCGCGAACGTCGTCGTCGTCGCCGCCGCCGCACGCACGCAGAATACACGTGTGGGCACATGCAGGGGCGAAGAAGCCAACCGTGGCTCTCGGTAGAAATAACAGGAATTGTTATAAATTTCTTCTGTAGTAGCTGTAAAGTGTTGCAACATGTTGCATGGTCGCGACTATGCAGTATCTCTTACTAGAGTGACCGAATATTATTATTATTAGAAGTAGTTTTTTTATTTAATTTTTTTTTTTTTCTTAAATAATTTTCCTTTGTTCGCCTGCCTTTAACGGTAGCCTGTTTGTTGCAAACTGAAGAAGCCAGCAATTGTCGCACAGCAAAGGAGTATGCTGTGTTTGAGCTTCTTTCGCTAATATTAAATAGAAGCTTGCGGTCCCCCTCCTATTTGGGGCGCCATCTTATCTCATTAATGCTGTTAAAAGACGGAATTTCGTGTTTCCAGTCAGACGTTCATTGCGCCGCCCTCCGCCGCCGAAGCGTTCGTTTAGCCGCCCTGGCGCTGCTGTGGGGCACCCGCGCCAGACTCTTAGAGCTTCTGCGAGTGTCCGCTGTGTGTCACTACTGTTGGGCACCGTCCCCGGCCCGGGAGATGTTAATTGCGCCGCCCTCCGCCGAGGCGGACGTTTAGCCGCCGTGGCGCTGCTGTGGGGCACACGCGCGGGACCCGGAGCTTCTGCCGCGTGGAGCCGTATACACCTGAAGGCATTGTCGTTTAACACACGCATCGCAAGGCGCGGTTGGCTCTCTTGGAGCACCCCAGTGGCTTTCTGTTTCATACAGCTCGTGCTACAGACGTGCATTCTGAGGCTGTCACTGGCCTTGCTTCTCGCGTATTAGCATTTATCGCTCCCAAATGATACTGACACCTACTTCGGACATATATTCTCCGGAATGGCGCTCGCAATTTATCGCTTCTCGGCCTTTTGGCTAAGATCAAAGTGTAGTATCTGTTCTTATCAGCTTAATATCTGATACGTCCTGCATCGCAGGACCAGAATATTAAACTCATTTTTGGATCATGACGGAGTGCTAAGTGCTTGCACTACCTCTGTCACGGGTTGGCCTGGCATTGCAGTACCGCCAGGAACGGCCCACCTAAATACAGTGAAAACATAGCTCGAAATGAGGGTTAATATTCTGCAGTGATGAGATATTAAGCTGTCTTGCTAGGAACTGTGTGCGCGTTTTATTTCCCCATCTTGCAGTCGAATTACACGCGGAACAAGACTTAAAGGGAGCAGTAGCAGCGCTTCTGGACGCCTGCCGGAGGCGTCTCGTATGGCATAGTCGTACGTACTTAAATTTTTGAGTAAGACCTTGTCTTCTCGCGAACGTCGTCGTCGTCGCCGCCGCCGCACGCACGCAGAATACACGTGTGGGCACATGCAGGGGCGAAGAAGCCAACCGTGGCTCTCGGTAGAAATAACAGGAATTGTTATAAATTTCTTCTGTAGTAGCTGTAAAGTGTTGCAACATGTTGCATGGTCGCGACTATGCAGTATCTCTTACTAGAGTGACCGAATATTATTATTATTAGAAGTAGTTTTTTTATTTAATTTTTTTTTTTTTCTTAAATAATTTTCCTTTGTTCGCCTGCCTTTAACGGTAGCCTGTTTGTTGCAAACTGAAGAAGCCAGCAATTGTCGCACAGCAAAGGAGTATGCTGTGTTTGAGCTTCTTTCGCTAATATTAAATAGAAGCTTGCGGTCCCCCTCCTATTTGGGGCGCCATCTTATCTCATTAATGCTGTTAAAAGACGGAATTTCGTGTTTCCAGTCAGACGTTCATTGCGCCGCCCTCCGCCGCCGAAGCGTTCGTTTAGCCGCCCTGGCGCTGCTGTGGGGCACCCGCGCCAGACTCTTAGAGCTTCTGCGAGTGTCCGCTGTGTGTCACTACTGTTGGGCACCGTCCCCGGCCCGGGAGATGTTAATTGCGCCGCCCTCCGCCGAGGCGGACGTTTAGCCGCCGTGGCGCTGCTGTGGGGCACACGCGCGGGACCCGGAGCTTCTGCCGCGTGGAGCCGTATACACCTGAAGGCATTGTCGTTTAACACACGCATCGCAAGGCGCGGTTGGCTCTCTTGGAGCACCCCAGTGGCTTTCTGTTTCATACAGCTCGTGCTACAGACGTGCATTCTGAGGCTGTCACTGGCCTTGCTTCTCGCGTATTAGCATTTATCGCTCCCAAATGATACTGACACCTACTTCGGACATATATTCTCCGGAATGGCGCTCGCAATTTATCGCTTCTCGGCCTTTTGGCTAAGATCAAAGTGTAGTATCTGTTCTTATCAGCTTAATATCTGATACGTCCTGCATCGCAGGACCAGAATATTAAACTCATTTTTGGATCATGACGGAGTGCTAAGTGCTTGCACTACCTCTGTCACGGGTTGGCCTGGCATTGCAGTACCGCCAGGAACGGCCCACCTAAATACAGTGAAAACATAGCTCGAAATGAGGGTTAATATTCTGCAGTGATGAGATATTAAGCTGTCTTGCTAGGAACTGTGTGCGCGTTTTATTTCCCCATCTTGCAGTCGAATTACACGCGGAACAAGACTTAAAGGGAGCAGTAGCAGCGCTTCTGGACGCCTGCCGGAGGCGTCTCGTATGGCATAGTCGTACGTACTTAAATTTTTGAGTAAGACCTTGTCTTCTCGCGAACGTCGTCGTCGTCGCCGCCGCCGCACGCACGCAGAATACACGTGTGGGCACATGCAGGGGCGAAGAAGCCAACCGTGGCTCTCGGTAGAAATAACAGGAATTGTTATAAATTTCTTCTGTAGTAGCTGTAAAGTGTTGCAACATGTTGCATGGTCGCGACTATGCAGTATCTCTTACTAGAGTGACCGAATATTATTATTATTAGAAGTAGTTTTTTTATTTAATTTTTTTTTTTTCTTAAATAATTTTCCTTTGTTCGCCTGCCTTTAACGGTAGCCTGTTTGTTGCAAACTGAAGAAGCCAGCAATTGTCGCACAGCAAAGGAGTATGCTGTGTTTGAGCTTCTTTCGCTAATATTAAATAGAAGCTTGCGGTCCCCCTCCTATTTGGGGCGCCATCTTATCTCATTAATGCTGTTAAAAGACGGAATTTCGTGTTTCCAGTCAGACGTTCATTGCGCCGCCCTCCGCCGCCGAAGCGTTCGTTTAGCCGCCCTGGCGCTGCTGTGGGGCACCCGCGCCAGACTCTTAGAGCTTCTGCGAGTGTCCGCTGTGTGTCACTACTGTTGGGCACCGTCCCCGGCCCGGGAGATGTTAATTGCGCCGCCCTCCGCCGAGGCGGACGTTTAGCCGCCGTGGCGCTGCTGTGGGGCACACGCGCGGGACCCGGAGCTTCTGCCGCGTGGAGCCGTATACACCTGAAGGCATTGTCGTTTAACACACGCATCGCAAGGCGCGGTTGGCTCTCTTGGAGCACCCCAGTGGCTTTCTGTTTCATACAGCTCGTGCTACAGACGTGCATTCTGAGGCTGTCACTGGCCTTGCTTCTCGCGTATTAGCATTTATCGCTCCCAAATGATACTGACACCTACTTCGGACATATATTCTCCGGAATGGCGCTCGCAATTTATCGCTTCTCGGCCTTTTGGCTAAGATCAAAGTGTAGTATCTGTTCTTATCAGCTTAATATCTGATACGTCCTGCATCGCAGGACCAGAATATTAAACTCATTTTTGGATCATGACGGAGTGCTAAGTGCTTGCACTACCTCTGTCACGGGTTGGCCTGGCATTGCAGTACCGCCAGGAACGGCCCACCTAAATACAGTGAAAACATAGCTCGAAATGAGGGTTAATATTCTGCAGTGATGAGATATTAAGCTGTCTTGCTAGGAACTGTGTGCGCGTTTTATTTCCCCATCTTGCAGTCGAATTACACGCGGAACAAGACTTAAAGGGAGCAGTAGCAGCGCTTCTGGACGCCTGCCGGAGGCGTCTCGTATGGCATAGTCGTACGTACTTAAATTTTTGAGTAAGACCTTGTCTTCTCGCGAACGTCGTCGTCGTCGCCGCCGCCGCACGCACGCAGAATACACGTGTGGGCACATGCAGGGGCGAAGAAGCCAACCGTGGCTCTCGGTAGAAATAACAGGAATTGTTATAAATTTCTTCTGTAGTAGCTGTAAAGTGTTGCAACATGTTGCATGGTCGCGACTATGCAGTATCTCTTACTAGAGTGACCGAATATTATTATTATTAGAAGTAGTTTTTTTATTTAATTTTTTTTTTTTCTTAAATAATTTTCCTTTGTTCGCCTGCCTTTAACGGTAGCCTGTTTGTTGCAAACTGAAGAAGCCAGCAATTGTCGCACAGCAAAGGAGTATGCTGTGTTTGAGCTTCTTTCGCTAATATTAAATAGAAGCTTGCGGTCCCCCTCCTATTTGGGGCGCCATCTTATCTCATTAATGCTGTTAAAAGACGGAATTTCGTGTTTCCAGTCAGACGTTCATTGCGCCGCCCTCCGCCGCCGAAGCGTTCGTTTAGCCGCCCTGGCGCTGCTGTGGGGCACCCGCGCCAGACTCTTAGAGCTTCTGCGAGTGTCCGCTGTGTGTCACTACTGTTGGGCACCGTCCCCGGCCCGGGAGATGTTAATTGCGCCGCCCTCCGCCGAGGCGGACGTTTAGCCGCCGTGGCGCTGCTGTGGGGCACACGCGCGGGACCCGGAGCTTCTGCCGCGTGGAGCCGTATACACCTGAAGGCATTGTCGTTTAACACACGCATCGCAAGGCGCGGTTGGCTCTCTTGGAGCACCCCAGTGGCTTTCTGTTTCATACAGCTCGTGCTACAGACGTGCATTCTGAGGCTGTCACTGGCCTTGCTTCTCGCGTATTAGCATTTATCGCTCCCAAATGATACTGACACCTACTTCGGACATATATTCTCCGGAATGGCGCTCGCAATTTATCGCTTCTCGGCCTTTTGGCTAAGATCAAAGTGTAGTATCTGTTCTTATCAGCTTAATATCTGATACGTCCTGCATCGCAGGACCAGAATATTAAACTCATTTTTGGATCATGACGGAGTGCTAAGTGCTTGCACTACCTCTGTCACGGGTTGGCCTGGCATTGCAGTACCGCCAGGAACGGCCCACCTAAATACAGTGAAAACATAGCTCGAAATGAGGGTTAATATTCTGCAGTGATGAGATATTAAGCTGTCTTGCTAGGAACTGTGTGCGCGTTTTATTTCCCCATCTTGCAGTCGAATTACACGCGGAACAAGACTTAAAGGGAGCAGTAGCAGCGCTTCTGGACGCCTGCCGGAGGCGTCTCGTATGGCATAGTCGTACGTACTTAAATTTTTGAGTAAGACCTTGTCTTCTCGCGAACGTCGTCGTCGTCGCCGCCGCCGCACGCACGCAGAATACACGTGTGGGCACATGCAGGGGCGAAGAAGCCAACCGTGGCTCTCGGTAGAAATAACAGGAATTGTTATAAATTTCTTCTGTAGTAGCTGTAAAGTGTTGCAACATGTTGCATGGTCGCGACTATGCAGTATCTCTTACTAGAGTGACCGAATATTATTATTATTAGAAGTAGTTTTTTTATTTAATTTTTTTTTTTTCTTAAATAATTTTCCTTTGTTCGCCTGCCTTTAACGGTAGCCTGTTTGTTGCAAACTGAAGAAGCCAGCAATTGTCGCACAGCAAAGGAGTATGCTGTGTTTGAGCTTCTTTCGCTAATATTAAATAGAAGCTTGCGGTCCCCCTCCTATTTGGGGCGCCATCTTATCTCATTAATGCTGTTAAAAGACGGAATTTCGTGTTTCCAGTCAGACGTTCATTGCGCCGCCCTCCGCCGCCGAAGCGTTCGTTTAGCCGCCCTGGCGCTGCTGTGGGGCACCCGCGCCAGACTCTTAGAGCTTCTGCGAGTGTCCGCTGTGTGTCACTACTGTTGGGCACCGTCCCCGGCCCGGGAGATGTTAATTGCGCCGCCCTCCGCCGAGGCGGACGTTTAGCCGCCGTGGCGCTGCTGTGGGGCACACGCGCGGGACCCGGAGCTTCTGCCGCGTGGAGCCGTATACACCTGAAGGCATTGTCGTTTAACACACGCATCGCAAGGCGCGGTTGGCTCTCTTGGAGCACCCCAGTGGCTTTCTGTTTCATACAGCTCGTGCTACAGACGTGCATTCTGAGGCTGTCACTGGCCTTGCTTCTCGCGTATTAGCATTTATCGCTCCCAAATGATACTGACACCTACTTCGGACATATATTCTCCGGAATGGCGCTCGCAATTTATCGCTTCTCGGCCTTTTGGCTAAGATCAAAGTGTAGTATCTGTTCTTATCAGCTTAATATCTGATACGTCCTGCATCGCAGGACCAGAATATTAAACTCATTTTTGGATCATGACGGAGTGCTAAGTGCTTGCACTACCTCTGTCACGGGTTGGCCTGGCATTGCAGTACCGCCAGGAACGGCCCACCTAAATACAGTGAAAACATAGCTCGAAATGAGGGTTAATATTCTGCAGTGATGAGATATTAAGCTGTCTTGCTAGGAACTGTGTGCGCGTTTTATTTCCCCATCTTGCAGTCGAATTACACGCGGAACAAGACTTAAAGGGAGCAGTAGCAGCGCTTCTGGACGCCTGCCGGAGGCGTCTCGTATGGCATAGTCGTACGTACTTAAATTTTTGAGTAAGACCTTGTCTTCTCGCGAACGTCGTCGTCGTCGCCGCCGCCGCACGCACGCAGAATACACGTGTGGGCACATGCAGGGGCGAAGAAGCCAACCGTGGCTCTCGGTAGAAATAACAGGAATTGTTATAAATTTCTTCTGTAGTAGCTGTAAAGTGTTGCAACATGTTGCATGGTCGCGACTATGCAGTATCTCTTACTAGAGTGACCGAATATTATTATTATTAGAAGTAGTTTTTTTATTTAATTTTTTTTTTTTCTTAAATAATTTTCCTTTGTTCGCCTGCCTTTAACGGTAGCCTGTTTGTTGCAAACTGAAGAAGCCAGCAATTGTCGCACAGCAAAGGAGTATGCTGTGTTTGAGCTTCTTTCGCTAATATTAAATAGAAGCTTGCGGTCCCCCTCCTATTTGGGGCGCCATCTTATCTCATTAATGCTGTTAAAAGACGGAATTTCGTGTTTCCAGTCAGACGTTCATTGCGCCGCCCTCCGCCGCCGAAGCGTTCGTTTAGCCGCCCTGGCGCTGCTGTGGGGCACCCGCGCCAGACTCTTAGAGCTTCTGCGAGTGTCCGCTGTGTGTCACTACTGTTGGGCACCGTCCCCGGCCCGGGAGATGTTAATTGCGCCGCCCTCCGCCGAGGCGGACGTTTAGCCGCCGTGGCGCTGCTGTGGGGCACACGCGCGGGACCCGGAGCTTCTGCCGCGTGGAGCCGTATACACCTGAAGGCATTGTCGTTTAACACACGCATCGCAAGGCGCGGTTGGCTCTCTTGGAGCACCCCAGTGGCTTTCTGTTTCATACAGCTCGTGCTACAGACGTGCATTCTGAGGCTGTCACTGGCCTTGCTTCTCGCGTATTAGCATTTATCGCTCCCAAATGATACTGACACCTACTTCGGACATATATTCTCCGGAATGGCGCTCGCAATTTATCGCTTCTCGGCCTTTTGGCTAAGATCAAAGTGTAGTATCTGTTCTTATCAGCTTAATATCTGATACGTCCTGCATCGCAGGACCAGAATATTAAACTCATTTTTGGATCATGACGGAGTGCTAAGTGCTTGCACTACCTCTGTCACGGGTTGGCCTGGCATTGCAGTACCGCCAGGAACGGCCCACCTAAATACAGTGAAAACATAGCTCGAAATGAGGGTTAATATTCTGCAGTGATGAGATATTAAGCTGTCTTGCTAGGAACTGTGTGCGCGTTTTATTTCCCCATCTTGCAGTCGAATTACACGCGGAACAAGACTTAAAGGGAGCAGTAGCAGCGCTTCTGGACGCCTGCCGGAGGCGTCTCGTATGGCATAGTCGTACGTACTTAAATTTTTGAGTAAGACCTTGTCTTCTCGCGAACGTCGTCGTCGTCGCCGCCGCCGCACGCACGCAGAATACACGTGTGGGCACATGCAGGGGCGAAGAAGCCAACCGTGGCTCTCGGTAGAAATAACAGGAATTGTTATAAATTTCTTCTGTAGTAGCTGTAAAGTGTTGCAACATGTTGCATGGTCGCGACTATGCAGTATCTCTTACTAGAGTGACCGAATATTATTATTATTAGAAGTAGTTTTTTTATTTAATTTTTTTTTTTTCTTAAATAATTTTCCTTTGTTCGCCTGCCTTTAACGGTAGCCTGTTTGTTGCAAACTGAAGAAGCCAGCAATTGTCGCACAGCAAAGGAGTATGCTGTGTTTGAGCTTCTTTCGCTAATATTAAATAGAAGCTTGCGGTCCCCCTCCTATTTGGGGCGCCATCTTATCTCATTAATGCTGTTAAAAGACGGAATTTCGTGTTTCCAGTCAGACGTTCATTGCGCCGCCCTCCGCCGCCGAAGCGTTCGTTTAGCCGCCCTGGCGCTGCTGTGGGGCACCCGCGCCAGACTCTTAGAGCTTCTGCGAGTGTCCGCTGTGTGTCACTACTGTTGGGCACCGTCCCCGGCCCGGGAGATGTTAATTGCGCCGCCCTCCGCCGAGGCGGACGTTTAGCCGCCGTGGCGCTGCTGTGGGGCACACGCGCGGGACCCG
>JAOYRU010001748.1:0-47153 GCA_026315105.1 Locusta migratoria | reverse complement strand
AAGTTCTTGGCGATTTGCGTCTGGGGAATGTGCGAGGAGGTGGCTTGCAATCGCTGTCAGAACGGGAAAATTTCGTTTGTAGCCTTGTTAAAAGAGGAAATGATAGTCCGCGATGCGTTTTCGTTTGATACCTGGTTTTATTTACATTTTCGCCAATGCCTTTTGCGGACGAAAATTTTCGTCATGACCCCGACGTGATTTGAACACGCAACCTTCTGATCTGGAGTCAGACGCGCTACCGTTGCGCCACGGAGTCGATGTCGCGTTTCTTCTTGTATGAGCAGTATCCTCGCACACATACATAACTAACTGTCTTCTACTTAAAATGACAAGAGACGACTCTTGGTGAGACGTCGCGGTTACAAGCTAGCAGCGGGCAGCGGGGGTGTAACTCAGTGGTAGAGTGTCTGCTTCGCATGCAGAAAGTCCTGGGTTCAAATCCCAGCTCCTCCAATTTTTGTTTCTCCCTCTACTAGTTTTTGATAACGCTCGCGTATCGACAAACTATGAATATATTTCAATATACTCGTATCTAGCTCTGAGCAGCCAGATTGGACCCTGTTAAAGTTTGCTACGATCTTCTCGCAGTCTCGTTGTTCATTTGAGTTGTATATATCTCCACCATTCGACCGAGCGGCAGCGAGCGGCAGTCGAGCAAAGTCAGCCAAGTCAAAGTAAGAAGACAGCACCAGACACACGTCCCTGAGCCGCCATCCCCTGTCCGAAATGATAGTACGCTGCCTCTGCTGCGTGGCCCACAATACATCGGAAACATTAATTTGGCATACGAAACGACAATCGTAACATTTGCATGACACTGAAAAATGAAGGGGGCACCCGGGATTGAACCGGGGACCTCTCGATCTGCAGTCGAATGCTCTACGACTGAGCTATACCCCCGCGGACGGTGTGTTGGTCGAAAAATAAGGAGAAGATTTGTTCTCAGCGTAGTAGAAGACGATAAATTGAGCGAAAATTTGCTTTTGTCGGTATCTGCCAGTTGAACTTGAAAGGGAAAAAATGTAAACAAAGAAAGTTCTTGGCGATTTGCGTCTGGGGAATGTGCGAGGAGGTGGCTTGCAATCGCTGTCAGAACGGGAAAATTTCGTTTGTAGCCTTGTTAAAAGAGGAAATGATAGTCCGCGATGCGTTTTCGTTTGATACCTGGTTTTATTTACATTTTCGCCAATGCCTTTTGCGGACGAAAATTTTCGTCATGACCCCGACGTGATTTGAACACGCAACCTTCTGATCTGGAGTCAGACGCGCTACCGTTGCGCCACGGAGTCGATGTCGCGTTTCTTCTTGTATGAGCAGTATCCTCGCACACATACATAACTAACTGTCTTCTACTTAAAATGACAAGAGACGACTCTTGGTGAGACGTCGCGGTTACAAGCTAGCAGCGGGCAGCGGGGGTGTAACTCAGTGGTAGAGTGTCTGCTTCGCATGCAGAAAGTCCTGGGTTCAAATCCCAGCTCCTCCAATTTTTGTTTCTCCCTCTACTAGTTTTTGATAACGCTCGCGTATCGACAAACTATGAATATATTTCAATATACTCGTATCTAGCTCTGAGCAGCCAGATTGGACCCTGTTAAAGTTTGCTACGATCTTCTCGCAGTCTCGTTGTTCATTTGAGTTGTATATATCTCCACCATTCGACCGAGCGGCAGCGAGCGGCAGTCGAGCAAAGTCAGCCAAGTCAAAGTAAGAAGACAGCACCAGACACACGTCCCTGAGCCGCCATCCCCTGTCCGAAATGATAGTACGCTGCCTCTGCTGCGTGGCCCACAATACATCGGAAACATTAATTTGGCATACGAAACGACAATCGTAACATTTGCATGACACTGAAAAATGAAGGGGGCACCCGGGATTGAACCGGGGACCTCTCGATCTGCAGTCGAATGCTCTACGACTGAGCTATACCCCCGCGGACGGTGTGTTGGTCGAAAAATAAGGAGAAGATTTGTTCTCAGCGTAGTAGAAGACGATAAATTGAGCGAAAATTTGCTTTTGTCGGTATCTGCCAGTTGAACTTGAAAGGGAAAAAATGTAAACAAAGAAAGTTCTTGGCGATTTGCGTCTGGGGAATGTGCGAGGAGGTGGCTTGCAATCGCTGTCAGAACGGGAAAATTTCGTTTGTAGCCTTGTTAAAAGAGGAAATGATAGTCCGCGATGCGTTTTCGTTTGATACCTGGTTTTATTTACATTTTCGCCAATGCCTTTTGCGGACGAAAATTTTCGTCATGACCCCGACGTGATTTGAACACGCAACCTTCTGATCTGGAGTCAGACGCGCTACCGTTGCGCCACGGAGTCGATGTCGCGTTTCTTCTTGTATGAGCAGTATCCTCGCACACATACATAACTAACTGTCTTCTACTTAAAATGACAAGAGACGACTCTTGGTGAGACGTCGCGGTTACAAGCTAGCAGCGGGCAGCGGGGGTGTAACTCAGTGGTAGAGTGTCTGCTTCGCATGCAGAAAGTCCTGGGTTCAAATCCCAGCTCCTCCAATTTTTGTTTCTCCCTCTACTAGTTTTTGATAACGCTCGCGTATCGACAAACTATGAATATATTTCAATATACTCGTATCTAGCTCTGAGCAGCCAGATTGGACCCTGTTAAAGTTTGCTACGATCTTCTCGCAGTCTCGTTGTTCATTTGAGTTGTATATATCTCCACCATTCGACCGAGCGGCAGCGAGCGGCAGTCGAGCAAAGTCAGCCAAGTCAAAGTAAGAAGACAGCACCAGACACACGTCCCTGAGCCGCCATCCCCTGTCCGAAATGATAGTACGCTGCCTCTGCTGCGTGGCCCACAATACATCGGAAACATTAATTTGGCATACGAAACGACAATCGTAACATTTGCATGACACTGAAAAATGAAGGGGGCACCCGGGATTGAACCGGGGACCTCTCGATCTGCAGTCGAATGCTCTACGACTGAGCTATACCCCCGCGGACGGTGTGTTGGTCGAAAAATAAGGAGAAGATTTGTTCTCAGCGTAGTAGAAGACGATAAATTGAGCGAAAATTTGCTTTTGTCGGTATCTGCCAGTTGAACTTGAAAGGGAAAAAATGTAAACAAAGAAAGTTCTTGGCGATTTGCGTCTGGGGAATGTGCGAGGAGGTGGCTTGCAATCGCTGTCAGAACGGGAAAATTTCGTTTGTAGCCTTGTTAAAAGAGGAAATGATAGTCCGCGATGCGTTTTCGTTTGATACCTGGTTTTATTTACATTTTCGCCAATGCCTTTTGCGGACGAAAATTTTCGTCATGACCCCGACGTGATTTGAACACGCAACCTTCTGATCTGGAGTCAGACGCGCTACCGTTGCGCCACGGAGTCGATGTCGCGTTTCTTCTTGTATGAGCAGTATCCTCGCACACATACATAACTAACTGTCTTCTACTTAAAATGACAAGAGACGACTCTTGGTGAGACGTCGCGGTTACAAGCTAGCAGCGGGCAGCGGGGGTGTAACTCAGTGGTAGAGTGTCTGCTTCGCATGCAGAAAGTCCTGGGTTCAAATCCCAGCTCCTCCAATTTTTGTTTCTCCCTCTACTAGTTTTTGATAACGCTCGCGTATCGACAAACTATGAATATATTTCAATATACTCGTATCTAGCTCTGAGCAGCCAGATTGGACCCTGTTAAAGTTTGCTACGATCTTCTCGCAGTCTCGTTGTTCATTTGAGTTGTATATATCTCCACCATTCGACCGAGCGGCAGCGAGCGGCAGTCGAGCAAAGTCAGCCAAGTCAAAGTAAGAAGACAGCACCAGACACACGTCCCTGAGCCGCCATCCCCTGTCCGAAATGATAGTACGCTGCCTCTGCTGCGTGGCCCACAATACATCGGAAACATTAATTTGGCATACGAAACGACAATCGTAACATTTGCATGACACTGAAAAATGAAGGGGGCACCCGGGATTGAACCGGGGACCTCTCGATCTGCAGTCGAATGCTCTACGACTGAGCTATACCCCCGCGGACGGTGTGTTGGTCGAAAAATAAGGAGAAGATTTGTTCTCAGCGTAGTAGAAGACGATAAATTGAGCGAAAATTTGCTTTTGTCGGTATCTGCCAGTTGAACTTGAAAGGGAAAAAATGTAAACAAAGAAAGTTCTTGGCGATTTGCGTCTGGGGAATGTGCGAGGAGGTGGCTTGCAATCGCTGTCAGAACGGGAAAATTTCGTTTGTAGCCTTGTTAAAAGAGGAAATGATAGTCCGCGATGCGTTTTCGTTTGATACCTGGTTTTATTTACATTTTCGCCAATGCCTTTTGCGGACGAAAATTTTCGTCATGACCCCGACGTGATTTGAACACGCAACCTTCTGATCTGGAGTCAGACGCGCTACCGTTGCGCCACGGAGTCGATGTCGCGTTTCTTCTTGTATGAGCAGTATCCTCGCACACATACATAACTAACTGTCTTCTACTTAAAATGACAAGAGACGACTCTTGGTGAGACGTCGCGGTTACAAGCTAGCAGCGGGCAGCGGGGGTGTAACTCAGTGGTAGAGTGTCTGCTTCGCATGCAGAAAGTCCTGGGTTCAAATCCCAGCTCCTCCAATTTTTGTTTCTCCCTCTACTAGTTTTTGATAACGCTCGCGTATCGACAAACTATGAATATATTTCAATATACTCGTATCTAGCTCTGAGCAGCCAGATTGGACCCTGTTAAAGTTTGCTACGATCTTCTCGCAGTCTCGTTGTTCATTTGAGTTGTATATATCTCCACCATTCGACCGAGCGGCAGCGAGCGGCAGTCGAGCAAAGTCAGCCAAGTCAAAGTAAGAAGACAGCACCAGACACACGTCCCTGAGCCGCCATCCCCTGTCCGAAATGATAGTACGCTGCCTCTGCTGCGTGGCCCACAATACATCGGAAACATTAATTTGGCATACGAAACGACAATCGTAACATTTGCATGACACTGAAAAATGAAGGGGGCACCCGGGATTGAACCGGGGACCTCTCGATCTGCAGTCGAATGCTCTACGACTGAGCTATACCCCCGCGGACGGTGTGTTGGTCGAAAAATAAGGAGAAGATTTGTTCTCAGCGTAGTAGAAGACGATAAATTGAGCGAAAATTTGCTTTTGTCGGTATCTGCCAGTTGAACTTGAAAGGGAAAAAATGTAAACAAAGAAAGTTCTTGGCGATTTGCGTCTGGGGAATGTGCGAGGAGGTGGCTTGCAATCGCTGTCAGAACGGGAAAATTTCGTTTGTAGCCTTGTTAAAAGAGGAAATGATAGTCCGCGATGCGTTTTCGTTTGATACCTGGTTTTATTTACATTTTCGCCAATGCCTTTTGCGGACGAAAATTTTCGTCATGACCCCGACGTGATTTGAACACGCAACCTTCTGATCTGGAGTCAGACGCGCTACCGTTGCGCCACGGAGTCGATGTCGCGTTTCTTCTTGTATGAGCAGTATCCTCGCACACATACATAACTAACTGTCTTCTACTTAAAATGACAAGAGACGACTCTTGGTGAGACGTCGCGGTTACAAGCTAGCAGCGGGCAGCGGGGGTGTAACTCAGTGGTAGAGTGTCTGCTTCGCATGCAGAAAGTCCTGGGTTCAAATCCCAGCTCCTCCAATTTTTGTTTCTCCCTCTACTAGTTTTTGATAACGCTCGCGTATCGACAAACTATGAATATATTTCAATATACTCGTATCTAGCTCTGAGCAGCCAGATTGGACCCTGTTAAAGTTTGCTACGATCTTCTCGCAGTCTCGTTGTTCATTTGAGTTGTATATATCTCCACCATTCGACCGAGCGGCAGCGAGCGGCAGTCGAGCAAAGTCAGCCAAGTCAAAGTAAGAAGACAGCACCAGACACACGTCCCTGAGCCGCCATCCCCTGTCCGAAATGATAGTACGCTGCCTCTGCTGCGTGGCCCACAATACATCGGAAACATTAATTTGGCATACGAAACGACAATCGTAACATTTGCATGACACTGAAAAATGAAGGGGGCACCCGGGATTGAACCGGGGACCTCTCGATCTGCAGTCGAATGCTCTACGACTGAGCTATACCCCCGCGGACGGTGTGTTGGTCGAAAAATAAGGAGAAGATTTGTTCTCAGCGTAGTAGAAGACGATAAATTGAGCGAAAATTTGCTTTTGTCGGTATCTGCCAGTTGAACTTGAAAGGGAAAAAATGTAAACAAAGAAAGTTCTTGGCGATTTGCGTCTGGGGAATGTGCGAGGAGGTGGCTTGCAATCGCTGTCAGAACGGGAAAATTTCGTTTGTAGCCTTGTTAAAAGAGGAAATGATAGTCCGCGATGCGTTTTCGTTTGATACCTGGTTTTATTTACATTTTCGCCAATGCCTTTTGCGGACGAAAATTTTCGTCATGACCCCGACGTGATTTGAACACGCAACCTTCTGATCTGGAGTCAGACGCGCTACCGTTGCGCCACGGAGTCGATGTCGCGTTTCTTCTTGTATGAGCAGTATCCTCGCACACATACATAACTAACTGTCTTCTACTTAAAATGACAAGAGACGACTCTTGGTGAGACGTCGCGGTTACAAGCTAGCAGCGGGCAGCGGGGGTGTAACTCAGTGGTAGAGTGTCTGCTTCGCATGCAGAAAGTCCTGGGTTCAAATCCCAGCTCCTCCAATTTTTGTTTCTCCCTCTACTAGTTTTTGATAACGCTCGCGTATCGACAAACTATGAATATATTTCAATATACTCGTATCTAGCTCTGAGCAGCCAGATTGGACCCTGTTAAAGTTTGCTACGATCTTCTCGCAGTCTCGTTGTTCATTTGAGTTGTATATATCTCCACCATTCGACCGAGCGGCAGCGAGCGGCAGTCGAGCAAAGTCAGCCAAGTCAAAGTAAGAAGACAGCACCAGACACACGTCCCTGAGCCGCCATCCCCTGTCCGAAATGATAGTACGCTGCCTCTGCTGCGTGGCCCACAATACATCGGAAACATTAATTTGGCATACGAAACGACAATCGTAACATTTGCATGACACTGAAAAATGAAGGGGGCACCCGGGATTGAACCGGGGACCTCTCGATCTGCAGTCGAATGCTCTACGACTGAGCTATACCCCCGCGGACGGTGTGTTGGTCGAAAAATAAGGAGAAGATTTGTTCTCAGCGTAGTAGAAGACGATAAATTGAGCGAAAATTTGCTTTTGTCGGTATCTGCCAGTTGAACTTGAAAGGGAAAAAATGTAAACAAAGAAAGTTCTTGGCGATTTGCGTCTGGGGAATGTGCGAGGAGGTGGCTTGCAATCGCTGTCAGAACGGGAAAATTTCGTTTGTAGCCTTGTTAAAAGAGGAAATGATAGTCCGCGATGCGTTTTCGTTTGATACCTGGTTTTATTTACATTTTCGCCAATGCCTTTTGCGGACGAAAATTTTCGTCATGACCCCGACGTGATTTGAACACGCAACCTTCTGATCTGGAGTCAGACGCGCTACCGTTGCGCCACGGAGTCGATGTCGCGTTTCTTCTTGTATGAGCAGTATCCTCGCACACATACATAACTAACTGTCTTCTACTTAAAATGACAAGAGACGACTCTTGGTGAGACGTCGCGGTTACAAGCTAGCAGCGGGCAGCGGGGGTGTAACTCAGTGGTAGAGTGTCTGCTTCGCATGCAGAAAGTCCTGGGTTCAAATCCCAGCTCCTCCAATTTTTGTTTCTCCCTCTACTAGTTTTTGATAACGCTCGCGTATCGACAAACTATGAATATATTTCAATATACTCGTATCTAGCTCTGAGCAGCCAGATTGGACCCTGTTAAAGTTTGCTACGATCTTCTCGCAGTCTCGTTGTTCATTTGAGTTGTATATATCTCCACCATTCGACCGAGCGGCAGCGAGCGGCAGTCGAGCAAAGTCAGCCAAGTCAAAGTAAGAAGACAGCACCAGACACACGTCCCTGAGCCGCCATCCCCTGTCCGAAATGATAGTACGCTGCCTCTGCTGCGTGGCCCACAATACATCGGAAACATTAATTTGGCATACGAAACGACAATCGTAACATTTGCATGACACTGAAAAATGAAGGGGGCACCCGGGATTGAACCGGGGACCTCTCGATCTGCAGTCGAATGCTCTACGACTGAGCTATACCCCCGCGGACGGTGTGTTGGTCGAAAAATAAGGAGAAGATTTGTTCTCAGCGTAGTAGAAGACGATAAATTGAGCGAAAATTTGCTTTTGTCGGTATCTGCCAGTTGAACTTGAAAGGGAAAAAATGTAAACAAAGAAAGTTCTTGGCGATTTGCGTCTGGGGAATGTGCGAGGAGGTGGCTTGCAATCGCTGTCAGAACGGGAAAATTTCGTTTGTAGCCTTGTTAAAAGAGGAAATGATAGTCCGCGATGCGTTTTCGTTTGATACCTGGTTTTATTTACATTTTCGCCAATGCCTTTTGCGGACGAAAATTTTCGTCATGACCCCGACGTGATTTGAACACGCAACCTTCTGATCTGGAGTCAGACGCGCTACCGTTGCGCCACGGAGTCGATGTCGCGTTTCTTCTTGTATGAGCAGTATCCTCGCACACATACATAACTAACTGTCTTCTACTTAAAATGACAAGAGACGACTCTTGGTGAGACGTCGCGGTTACAAGCTAGCAGCGGGCAGCGGGGGTGTAACTCAGTGGTAGAGTGTCTGCTTCGCATGCAGAAAGTCCTGGGTTCAAATCCCAGCTCCTCCAATTTTTGTTTCTCCCTCTACTAGTTTTTGATAACGCTCGCGTATCGACAAACTATGAATATATTTCAATATACTCGTATCTAGCTCTGAGCAGCCAGATTGGACCCTGTTAAAGTTTGCTACGATCTTCTCGCAGTCTCGTTGTTCATTTGAGTTGTATATATCTCCACCATTCGACCGAGCGGCAGCGAGCGGCAGTCGAGCAAAGTCAGCCAAGTCAAAGTAAGAAGACAGCACCAGACACACGTCCCTGAGCCGCCATCCCCTGTCCGAAATGATAGTACGCTGCCTCTGCTGCGTGGCCCACAATACATCGGAAACATTAATTTGGCATACGAAACGACAATCGTAACATTTGCATGACACTGAAAAATGAAGGGGGCACCCGGGATTGAACCGGGGACCTCTCGATCTGCAGTCGAATGCTCTACGACTGAGCTATACCCCCGCGGACGGTGTGTTGGTCGAAAAATAAGGAGAAGATTTGTTCTCAGCGTAGTAGAAGACGATAAATTGAGCGAAAATTTGCTTTTGTCGGTATCTGCCAGTTGAACTTGAAAGGGAAAAAATGTAAACAAAGAAAGTTCTTGGCGATTTGCGTCTGGGGAATGTGCGAGGAGGTGGCTTGCAATCGCTGTCAGAACGGGAAAATTTCGTTTGTAGCCTTGTTAAAAGAGGAAATGATAGTCCGCGATGCGTTTTCGTTTGATACCTGGTTTTATTTACATTTTCGCCAATGCCTTTTGCGGACGAAAATTTTCGTCATGACCCCGACGTGATTTGAACACGCAACCTTCTGATCTGGAGTCAGACGCGCTACCGTTGCGCCACGGAGTCGATGTCGCGTTTCTTCTTGTATGAGCAGTATCCTCGCACACATACATAACTAACTGTCTTCTACTTAAAATGACAAGAGACGACTCTTGGTGAGACGTCGCGGTTACAAGCTAGCAGCGGGCAGCGGGGGTGTAACTCAGTGGTAGAGTGTCTGCTTCGCATGCAGAAAGTCCTGGGTTCAAATCCCAGCTCCTCCAATTTTTGTTTCTCCCTCTACTAGTTTTTGATAACGCTCGCGTATCGACAAACTATGAATATATTTCAATATACTCGTATCTAGCTCTGAGCAGCCAGATTGGACCCTGTTAAAGTTTGCTACGATCTTCTCGCAGTCTCGTTGTTCATTTGAGTTGTATATATCTCCACCATTCGACCGAGCGGCAGCGAGCGGCAGTCGAGCAAAGTCAGCCAAGTCAAAGTAAGAAGACAGCACCAGACACACGTCCCTGAGCCGCCATCCCCTGTCCGAAATGATAGTACGCTGCCTCTGCTGCGTGGCCCACAATACATCGGAAACATTAATTTGGCATACGAAACGACAATCGTAACATTTGCATGACACTGAAAAATGAAGGGGGCACCCGGGATTGAACCGGGGACCTCTCGATCTGCAGTCGAATGCTCTACGACTGAGCTATACCCCCGCGGACGGTGTGTTGGTCGAAAAATAAGGAGAAGATTTGTTCTCAGCGTAGTAGAAGACGATAAATTGAGCGAAAATTTGCTTTTGTCGGTATCTGCCAGTTGAACTTGAAAGGGAAAAAATGTAAACAAAGAAAGTTCTTGGCGATTTGCGTCTGGGGAATGTGCGAGGAGGTGGCTTGCAATCGCTGTCAGAACGGGAAAATTTCGTTTGTAGCCTTGTTAAAAGAGGAAATGATAGTCCGCGATGCGTTTTCGTTTGATACCTGGTTTTATTTACATTTTCGCCAATGCCTTTTGCGGACGAAAATTTTCGTCATGACCCCGACGTGATTTGAACACGCAACCTTCTGATCTGGAGTCAGACGCGCTACCGTTGCGCCACGGAGTCGATGTCGCGTTTCTTCTTGTATGAGCAGTATCCTCGCACACATACATAACTAACTGTCTTCTACTTAAAATGACAAGAGACGACTCTTGGTGAGACGTCGCGGTTACAAGCTAGCAGCGGGCAGCGGGGGTGTAACTCAGTGGTAGAGTGTCTGCTTCGCATGCAGAAAGTCCTGGGTTCAAATCCCAGCTCCTCCAATTTTTGTTTCTCCCTCTACTAGTTTTTGATAACGCTCGCGTATCGACAAACTATGAATATATTTCAATATACTCGTATCTAGCTCTGAGCAGCCAGATTGGACCCTGTTAAAGTTTGCTACGATCTTCTCGCAGTCTCGTTGTTCATTTGAGTTGTATATATCTCCACCATTCGACCGAGCGGCAGCGAGCGGCAGTCGAGCAAAGTCAGCCAAGTCAAAGTAAGAAGACAGCACCAGACACACGTCCCTGAGCCGCCATCCCCTGTCCGAAATGATAGTACGCTGCCTCTGCTGCGTGGCCCACAATACATCGGAAACATTAATTTGGCATACGAAACGACAATCGTAACATTTGCATGACACTGAAAAATGAAGGGGGCACCCGGGATTGAACCGGGGACCTCTCGATCTGCAGTCGAATGCTCTACGACTGAGCTATACCCCCGCGGACGGTGTGTTGGTCGAAAAATAAGGAGAAGATTTGTTCTCAGCGTAGTAGAAGACGATAAATTGAGCGAAAATTTGCTTTTGTCGGTATCTGCCAGTTGAACTTGAAAGGGAAAAAATGTAAACAAAGAAAGTTCTTGGCGATTTGCGTCTGGGGAATGTGCGAGGAGGTGGCTTGCAATCGCTGTCAGAACGGGAAAATTTCGTTTGTAGCCTTGTTAAAAGAGGAAATGATAGTCCGCGATGCGTTTTCGTTTGATACCTGGTTTTATTTACATTTTCGCCAATGCCTTTTGCGGACGAAAATTTTCGTCATGACCCCGACGTGATTTGAACACGCAACCTTCTGATCTGGAGTCAGACGCGCTACCGTTGCGCCACGGAGTCGATGTCGCGTTTCTTCTTGTATGAGCAGTATCCTCGCACACATACATAACTAACTGTCTTCTACTTAAAATGACAAGAGACGACTCTTGGTGAGACGTCGCGGTTACAAGCTAGCAGCGGGCAGCGGGGGTGTAACTCAGTGGTAGAGTGTCTGCTTCGCATGCAGAAAGTCCTGGGTTCAAATCCCAGCTCCTCCAATTTTTGTTTCTCCCTCTACTAGTTTTTGATAACGCTCGCGTATCGACAAACTATGAATATATTTCAATATACTCGTATCTAGCTCTGAGCAGCCAGATTGGACCCTGTTAAAGTTTGCTACGATCTTCTCGCAGTCTCGTTGTTCATTTGAGTTGTATATATCTCCACCATTCGACCGAGCGGCAGCGAGCGGCAGTCGAGCAAAGTCAGCCAAGTCAAAGTAAGAAGACAGCACCAGACACACGTCCCTGAGCCGCCATCCCCTGTCCGAAATGATAGTACGCTGCCTCTGCTGCGTGGCCCACAATACATCGGAAACATTAATTTGGCATACGAAACGACAATCGTAACATTTGCATGACACTGAAAAATGAAGGGGGCACCCGGGATTGAACCGGGGACCTCTCGATCTGCAGTCGAATGCTCTACGACTGAGCTATACCCCCGCGGACGGTGTGTTGGTCGAAAAATAAGGAGAAGATTTGTTCTCAGCGTAGTAGAAGACGATAAATTGAGCGAAAATTTGCTTTTGTCGGTATCTGCCAGTTGAACTTGAAAGGGAAAAAATGTAAACAAAGAAAGTTCTTGGCGATTTGCGTCTGGGGAATGTGCGAGGAGGTGGCTTGCAATCGCTGTCAGAACGGGAAAATTTCGTTTGTAGCCTTGTTAAAAGAGGAAATGATAGTCCGCGATGCGTTTTCGTTTGATACCTGGTTTTATTTACATTTTCGCCAATGCCTTTTGCGGACGAAAATTTTCGTCATGACCCCGACGTGATTTGAACACGCAACCTTCTGATCTGGAGTCAGACGCGCTACCGTTGCGCCACGGAGTCGATGTCGCGTTTCTTCTTGTATGAGCAGTATCCTCGCACACATACATAACTAACTGTCTTCTACTTAAAATGACAAGAGACGACTCTTGGTGAGACGTCGCGGTTACAAGCTAGCAGCGGGCAGCGGGGGTGTAACTCAGTGGTAGAGTGTCTGCTTCGCATGCAGAAAGTCCTGGGTTCAAATCCCAGCTCCTCCAATTTTTGTTTCTCCCTCTACTAGTTTTTGATAACGCTCGCGTATCGACAAACTATGAATATATTTCAATATACTCGTATCTAGCTCTGAGCAGCCAGATTGGACCCTGTTAAAGTTTGCTACGATCTTCTCGCAGTCTCGTTGTTCATTTGAGTTGTATATATCTCCACCATTCGACCGAGCGGCAGCGAGCGGCAGTCGAGCAAAGTCAGCCAAGTCAAAGTAAGAAGACAGCACCAGACACACGTCCCTGAGCCGCCATCCCCTGTCCGAAATGATAGTACGCTGCCTCTGCTGCGTGGCCCACAATACATCGGAAACATTAATTTGGCATACGAAACGACAATCGTAACATTTGCATGACACTGAAAAATGAAGGGGGCACCCGGGATTGAACCGGGGACCTCTCGATCTGCAGTCGAATGCTCTACGACTGAGCTATACCCCCGCGGACGGTGTGTTGGTCGAAAAATAAGGAGAAGATTTGTTCTCAGCGTAGTAGAAGACGATAAATTGAGCGAAAATTTGCTTTTGTCGGTATCTGCCAGTTGAACTTGAAAGGGAAAAAATGTAAACAAAGAAAGTTCTTGGCGATTTGCGTCTGGGGAATGTGCGAGGAGGTGGCTTGCAATCGCTGTCAGAACGGGAAAATTTCGTTTGTAGCCTTGTTAAAAGAGGAAATGATAGTCCGCGATGCGTTTTCGTTTGATACCTGGTTTTATTTACATTTTCGCCAATGCCTTTTGCGGACGAAAATTTTCGTCATGACCCCGACGTGATTTGAACACGCAACCTTCTGATCTGGAGTCAGACGCGCTACCGTTGCGCCACGGAGTCGATGTCGCGTTTCTTCTTGTATGAGCAGTATCCTCGCACACATACATAACTAACTGTCTTCTACTTAAAATGACAAGAGACGACTCTTGGTGAGACGTCGCGGTTACAAGCTAGCAGCGGGCAGCGGGGGTGTAACTCAGTGGTAGAGTGTCTGCTTCGCATGCAGAAAGTCCTGGGTTCAAATCCCAGCTCCTCCAATTTTTGTTTCTCCCTCTACTAGTTTTTGATAACGCTCGCGTATCGACAAACTATGAATATATTTCAATATACTCGTATCTAGCTCTGAGCAGCCAGATTGGACCCTGTTAAAGTTTGCTACGATCTTCTCGCAGTCTCGTTGTTCATTTGAGTTGTATATATCTCCACCATTCGACCGAGCGGCAGCGAGCGGCAGTCGAGCAAAGTCAGCCAAGTCAAAGTAAGAAGACAGCACCAGACACACGTCCCTGAGCCGCCATCCCCTGTCCGAAATGATAGTACGCTGCCTCTGCTGCGTGGCCCACAATACATCGGAAACATTAATTTGGCATACGAAACGACAATCGTAACATTTGCATGACACTGAAAAATGAAGGGGGCACCCGGGATTGAACCGGGGACCTCTCGATCTGCAGTCGAATGCTCTACGACTGAGCTATACCCCCGCGGACGGTGTGTTGGTCGAAAAATAAGGAGAAGATTTGTTCTCAGCGTAGTAGAAGACGATAAATTGAGCGAAAATTTGCTTTTGTCGGTATCTGCCAGTTGAACTTGAAAGGGAAAAAATGTAAACAAAGAAAGTTCTTGGCGATTTGCGTCTGGGGAATGTGCGAGGAGGTGGCTTGCAATCGCTGTCAGAACGGGAAAATTTCGTTTGTAGCCTTGTTAAAAGAGGAAATGATAGTCCGCGATGCGTTTTCGTTTGATACCTGGTTTTATTTACATTTTCGCCAATGCCTTTTGCGGACGAAAATTTTCGTCATGACCCCGACGTGATTTGAACACGCAACCTTCTGATCTGGAGTCAGACGCGCTACCGTTGCGCCACGGAGTCGATGTCGCGTTTCTTCTTGTATGAGCAGTATCCTCGCACACATACATAACTAACTGTCTTCTACTTAAAATGACAAGAGACGACTCTTGGTGAGACGTCGCGGTTACAAGCTAGCAGCGGGCAGCGGGGGTGTAACTCAGTGGTAGAGTGTCTGCTTCGCATGCAGAAAGTCCTGGGTTCAAATCCCAGCTCCTCCAATTTTTGTTTCTCCCTCTACTAGTTTTTGATAACGCTCGCGTATCGACAAACTATGAATATATTTCAATATACTCGTATCTAGCTCTGAGCAGCCAGATTGGACCCTGTTAAAGTTTGCTACGATCTTCTCGCAGTCTCGTTGTTCATTTGAGTTGTATATATCTCCACCATTCGACCGAGCGGCAGCGAGCGGCAGTCGAGCAAAGTCAGCCAAGTCAGCCAAGTCAAAGTAAGAAGACAGCACCAGACACACGTCCCTGAGCCGCCATCCCCTGTCCGAAATGATAGTACGCTGCCTCTGCTGCGTGGCCCACAATACATCGGAAACATTAATTTGGCATACGAAACGACAATCGTAACATTTGCATGACACTGAAAAATGAAGGGGGCACCCGGGATTGAACCGGGGACCTCTCGATCTGCAGTCGAATGCTCTACGACTGAGCTATACCCCCGCGGACGGTGTGTTGGTCGAAAAATAAGGAGAAGATTTGTTCTCAGCGTAGTAGAAGACGATAAATTGAGCGAAAATTTGCTTTTGTCGGTATCTGCCAGTTGAACTTGAAAGGGAAAAAATGTAAACAAAGAAAGTTCTTGGCGATTTGCGTCTGGGGAATGTGCGAGGAGGTGGCTTGCAATCGCTGTCAGAACGGGAAAATTTCGTTTGTAGCCTTGTTAAAAGAGGAAATGATAGTCCGCGATGCGTTTTCGTTTGATACCTGGTTTTATTTACATTTTCGCCAATGCCTTTTGCGGACGAAAATTTTCGTCATGACCCCGACGTGATTTGAACACGCAACCTTCTGATCTGGAGTCAGACGCGCTACCGTTGCGCCACGGAGTCGATGTCGCGTTTCTTCTTGTATGAGCAGTATCCTCGCACACATACATAACTAACTGTCTTCTACTTAAAATGACAAGAGACGACTCTTGGTGAGACGTCGCGGTTACAAGCTAGCAGCGGGCAGCGGGGGTGTAACTCAGTGGTAGAGTGTCTGCTTCGCATGCAGAAAGTCCTGGGTTCAAATCCCAGCTCCTCCAATTTTTGTTTCTCCCTCTACTAGTTTTTGATAACGCTCGCGTATCGACAAACTATGAATATATTTCAATATACTCGTATCTAGCTCTGAGCAGCCAGATTGGACCCTGTTAAAGTTTGCTACGATCTTCTCGCAGTCTCGTTGTTCATTTGAGTTGTATATATCTCCACCATTCGACCGAGCGGCAGCGAGCGGCAGTCGAGCAAAGTCAGCCAAGTCAAAGTAAGAAGACAGCACCAGACACACGTCCCTGAGCCGCCATCCCCTGTCCGAAATGATAGTACGCTGCCTCTGCTGCGTGGCCCACAATACATCGGAAACATTAATTTGGCATACGAAACGACAATCGTAACATTTGCATGACACTGAAAAATGAAGGGGGCACCCGGGATTGAACCGGGGACCTCTCGATCTGCAGTCGAATGCTCTACGACTGAGCTATACCCCCGCGGACGGTGTGTTGGTCGAAAAATAAGGAGAAGATTTGTTCTCAGCGTAGTAGAAGACGATAAATTGAGCGAAAATTTGCTTTTGTCGGTATCTGCCAGTTGAACTTGAAAGGGAAAAAATGTAAACAAAGAAAGTTCTTGGCGATTTGCGTCTGGGGAATGTGCGAGGAGGTGGCTTGCAATCGCTGTCAGAACGGGAAAATTTCGTTTGTAGCCTTGTTAAAAGAGGAAATGATAGTCCGCGATGCGTTTTCGTTTGATACCTGGTTTTATTTACATTTTCGCCAATGCCTTTTGCGGACGAAAATTTTCGTCATGACCCCGACGTGATTTGAACACGCAACCTTCTGATCTGGAGTCAGACGCGCTACCGTTGCGCCACGGAGTCGATGTCGCGTTTCTTCTTGTATGAGCAGTATCCTCGCACACATACATAACTAACTGTCTTCTACTTAAAATGACAAGAGACGACTCTTGGTGAGACGTCGCGGTTACAAGCTAGCAGCGGGCAGCGGGGGTGTAACTCAGTGGTAGAGTGTCTGCTTCGCATGCAGAAAGTCCTGGGTTCAAATCCCAGCTCCTCCAATTTTTGTTTCTCCCTCTACTAGTTTTTGATAACGCTCGCGTATCGACAAACTATGAATATATTTCAATATACTCGTATCTAGCTCTGAGCAGCCAGATTGGACCCTGTTAAAGTTTGCTACGATCTTCTCGCAGTCTCGTTGTTCATTTGAGTTGTATATATCTCCACCATTCGACCGAGCGGCAGCGAGCGGCAGTCGAGCAAAGTCAGCCAAGTCAGCCAAGTCAAAGTAAGAAGACAGCACCAGACACACGTCCCTGAGCCGCCATCCCCTGTCCGAAATGATAGTACGCTGCCTCTGCTGCGTGGCCCACAATACATCGGAAACATTAATTTGGCATACGAAACGACAATCGTAACATTTGCATGACACTGAAAAATGAAGGGGGCACCCGGGATTGAACCGGGGACCTCTCGATCTGCAGTCGAATGCTCTACGACTGAGCTATACCCCCGCGGACGGTGTGTTGGTCGAAAAATAAGGAGAAGATTTGTTCTCAGCGTAGTAGAAGACGATAAATTGAGCGAAAATTTGCTTTTGTCGGTATCTGCCAGTTGAACTTGAAAGGGAAAAAATGTAAACAAAGAAAGTTCTTGGCGATTTGCGTCTGGGGAATGTGCGAGGAGGTGGCTTGCAATCGCTGTCAGAACGGGAAAATTTCGTTTGTAGCCTTGTTAAAAGAGGAAATGATAGTCCGCGATGCGTTTTCGTTTGATACCTGGTTTTATTTACATTTTCGCCAATGCCTTTTGCGGACGAAAATTTTCGTCATGACCCCGACGTGATTTGAACACGCAACCTTCTGATCTGGAGTCAGACGCGCTACCGTTGCGCCACGGAGTCGATGTCGCGTTTCTTCTTGTATGAGCAGTATCCTCGCACACATACATAACTAACTGTCTTCTACTTAAAATGACAAGAGACGACTCTTGGTGAGACGTCGCGGTTACAAGCTAGCAGCGGGCAGCGGGGGTGTAACTCAGTGGTAGAGTGTCTGCTTCGCATGCAGAAAGTCCTGGGTTCAAATCCCAGCTCCTCCAATTTTTGTTTCTCCCTCTACTAGTTTTTGATAACGCTCGCGTATCGACAAACTATGAATATATTTCAATATACTCGTATCTAGCTCTGAGCAGCCAGATTGGACCCTGTTAAAGTTTGCTACGATCTTCTCGCAGTCTCGTTGTTCATTTGAGTTGTATATATCTCCACCATTCGACCGAGCGGCAGCGAGCGGCAGTCGAGCAAAGTCAGCCAAGTCAAAGTAAGAAGACAGCACCAGACACACGTCCCTGAGCCGCCATCCCCTGTCCGAAATGATAGTACGCTGCCTCTGCTGCGTGGCCCACAATACATCGGAAACATTAATTTGGCATACGAAACGACAATCGTAACATTTGCATGACACTGAAAAATGAAGGGGGCACCCGGGATTGAACCGGGGACCTCTCGATCTGCAGTCGAATGCTCTACGACTGAGCTATACCCCCGCGGACGGTGTGTTGGTCGAAAAATAAGGAGAAGATTTGTTCTCAGCGTAGTAGAAGACGATAAATTGAGCGAAAATTTGCTTTTGTCGGTATCTGCCAGTTGAACTTGAAAGGGAAAAAATGTAAACA
Organism: Locusta migratoria; assembly: GCA_026315105.1. Lineage (NCBI taxonomy): Eukaryota > Metazoa > Arthropoda > Insecta > Orthoptera > Acrididae > Locusta > Locusta migratoria. The sequence continues at coordinate 28,545 of JAOYRU010001748.1, read as the reverse complement.
AAGAAAGTTCTTGGCGATTTGCGTCTGGGGAATGTGCGAGGAGGTGGCTTGCAATCGCTGTCAGAACGGGAAAATTTCGTTTGTAGCCTTGTTAAAAGAGGAAATGATAGTCCGCGATGCGTTTTCGTTTGATACCTGGTTTTATTTACATTTTCGCCAATGCCTTTTGCGGACGAAAATTTTCGTCATGACCCCGACGTGATTTGAACACGCAACCTTCTGATCTGGAGTCAGACGCGCTACCGTTGCGCCACGGAGTCGATGTCGCGTTTCTTCTTGTATGAGCAGTATCCTCGCACACATACATAACTAACTGTCTTCTACTTAAAATGACAAGAGACGACTCTTGGTGAGACGTCGCGGTTACAAGCTAGCAGCGGGCAGCGGGGGTGTAACTCAGTGGTAGAGTGTCTGCTTCGCATGCAGAAAGTCCTGGGTTCAAATCCCAGCTCCTCCAATTTTTGTTTCTCCCTCTACTAGTTTTTGATAACGCTCGCGTATCGACAAACTATGAATATATTTCAATATACTCGTATCTAGCTCTGAGCAGCCAGATTGGACCCTGTTAAAGTTTGCTACGATCTTCTCGCAGTCTCGTTGTTCATTTGAGTTGTATATATCTCCACCATTCGACCGAGCGGCAGCGAGCGGCAGTCGAGCAAAGTCAGCCAAGTCAAAGTAAGAAGACAGCACCAGACACACGTCCCTGAGCCGCCATCCCCTGTCCGAAATGATAGTACGCTGCCTCTGCTGCGTGGCCCACAATACATCGGAAACATTAATTTGGCATACGAAACGACAATCGTAACATTTGCATGACACTGAAAAATGAAGGGGGCACCCGGGATTGAACCGGGGACCTCTCGATCTGCAGTCGAATGCTCTACGACTGAGCTATACCCCCGCGGACGGTGTGTTGGTCGAAAAATAAGGAGAAGATTTGTTCTCAGCGTAGTAGAAGACGATAAATTGAGCGAAAATTTGCTTTTGTCGGTATCTGCCAGTTGAACTTGAAAGGGAAAAAATGTAAACAAAGAAAGTTCTTGGCGATTTGCGTCTGGGGAATGTGCGAGGAGGTGGCTTGCAATCGCTGTCAGAACGGGAAAATTTCGTTTGTAGCCTTGTTAAAAGAGGAAATGATAGTCCGCGATGCGTTTTCGTTTGATACCTGGTTTTATTTACATTTTCGCCAATGCCTTTTGCGGACGAAAATTTTCGTCATGACCCCGACGTGATTTGAACACGCAACCTTCTGATCTGGAGTCAGACGCGCTACCGTTGCGCCACGGAGTCGATGTCGCGTTTCTTCTTGTATGAGCAGTATCCTCGCACACATACATAACTAACTGTCTTCTACTTAAAATGACAAGAGACGACTCTTGGTGAGACGTCGCGGTTACAAGCTAGCAGCGGGCAGCGGGGGTGTAACTCAGTGGTAGAGTGTCTGCTTCGCATGCAGAAAGTCCTGGGTTCAAATCCCAGCTCCTCCAATTTTTGTTTCTCCCTCTACTAGTTTTTGATAACGCTCGCGTATCGACAAACTATGAATATATTTCAATATACTCGTATCTAGCTCTGAGCAGCCAGATTGGACCCTGTTAAAGTTTGCTACGATCTTCTCGCAGTCTCGTTGTTCATTTGAGTTGTATATATCTCCACCATTCGACCGAGCGGCAGCGAGCGGCAGTCGAGCAAAGTCAGCCAAGTCAAAGTAAGAAGACAGCACCAGACACACGTCCCTGAGCCGCCATCCCCTGTCCGAAATGATAGTACGCTGCCTCTGCTGCGTGGCCCACAATACATCGGAAACATTAATTTGGCATACGAAACGACAATCGTAACATTTGCATGACACTGAAAAATGAAGGGGGCACCCGGGATTGAACCGGGGACCTCTCGATCTGCAGTCGAATGCTCTACGACTGAGCTATACCCCCGCGGACGGTGTGTTGGTCGAAAAATAAGGAGAAGATTTGTTCTCAGCGTAGTAGAAGACGATAAATTGAGCGAAAATTTGCTTTTGTCGGTATCTGCCAGTTGAACTTGAAAGGGAAAAAATGTAAACAAAGAAAGTTCTTGGCGATTTGCGTCTGGGGAATGTGCGAGGAGGTGGCTTGCAATCGCTGTCAGAACGGGAAAATTTCGTTTGTAGCCTTGTTAAAAGAGGAAATGATAGTCCGCGATGCGTTTTCGTTTGATACCTGGTTTTATTTACATTTTCGCCAATGCCTTTTGCGGACGAAAATTTTCGTCATGACCCCGACGTGATTTGAACACGCAACCTTCTGATCTGGAGTCAGACGCGCTACCGTTGCGCCACGGAGTCGATGTCGCGTTTCTTCTTGTATGAGCAGTATCCTCGCACACATACATAACTAACTGTCTTCTACTTAAAATGACAAGAGACGACTCTTGGTGAGACGTCGCGGTTACAAGCTAGCAGCGGGCAGCGGGGGTGTAACTCAGTGGTAGAGTGTCTGCTTCGCATGCAGAAAGTCCTGGGTTCAAATCCCAGCTCCTCCAATTTTTGTTTCTCCCTCTACTAGTTTTTGATAACGCTCGCGTATCGACAAACTATGAATATATTTCAATATACTCGTATCTAGCTCTGAGCAGCCAGATTGGACCCTGTTAAAGTTTGCTACGATCTTCTCGCAGTCTCGTTGTTCATTTGAGTTGTATATATCTCCACCATTCGACCGAGCGGCAGCGAGCGGCAGTCGAGCAAAGTCAGCCAAGTCAAAGTAAGAAGACAGCACCAGACACACGTCCCTGAGCCGCCATCCCCTGTCCGAAATGATAGTACGCTGCCTCTGCTGCGTGGCCCACAATACATCGGAAACATTAATTTGGCATACGAAACGACAATCGTAACATTTGCATGACACTGAAAAATGAAGGGGGCACCCGGGATTGAACCGGGGACCTCTCGATCTGCAGTCGAATGCTCTACGACTGAGCTATACCCCCGCGGACGGTGTGTTGGTCGAAAAATAAGGAGAAGATTTGTTCTCAGCGTAGTAGAAGACGATAAATTGAGCGAAAATTTGCTTTTGTCGGTATCTGCCAGTTGAACTTGAAAGGGAAAAAATGTAAACAAAGAAAGTTCTTGGCGATTTGCGTCTGGGGAATGTGCGAGGAGGTGGCTTGCAATCGCTGTCAGAACGGGAAAATTTCGTTTGTAGCCTTGTTAAAAGAGGAAATGATAGTCCGCGATGCGTTTTCGTTTGATACCTGGTTTTATTTACATTTTCGCCAATGCCTTTTGCGGACGAAAATTTTCGTCATGACCCCGACGTGATTTGAACACGCAACCTTCTGATCTGGAGTCAGACGCGCTACCGTTGCGCCACGGAGTCGATGTCGCGTTTCTTCTTGTATGAGCAGTATCCTCGCACACATACATAACTAACTGTCTTCTACTTAAAATGACAAGAGACGACTCTTGGTGAGACGTCGCGGTTACAAGCTAGCAGCGGGCAGCGGGGGTGTAACTCAGTGGTAGAGTGTCTGCTTCGCATGCAGAAAGTCCTGGGTTCAAATCCCAGCTCCTCCAATTTTTGTTTCTCCCTCTACTAGTTTTTGATAACGCTCGCGTATCGACAAACTATGAATATATTTCAATATACTCGTATCTAGCTCTGAGCAGCCAGATTGGACCCTGTTAAAGTTTGCTACGATCTTCTCGCAGTCTCGTTGTTCATTTGAGTTGTATATATCTCCACCATTCGACCGAGCGGCAGCGAGCGGCAGTCGAGCAAAGTCAGCCAAGTCAAAGTAAGAAGACAGCACCAGACACACGTCCCTGAGCCGCCATCCCCTGTCCGAAATGATAGTACGCTGCCTCTGCTGCGTGGCCCACAATACATCGGAAACATTAATTTGGCATACGAAACGACAATCGTAACATTTGCATGACACTGAAAAATGAAGGGGGCACCCGGGATTGAACCGGGGACCTCTCGATCTGCAGTCGAATGCTCTACGACTGAGCTATACCCCCGCGGACGGTGTGTTGGTCGAAAAATAAGGAGAAGATTTGTTCTCAGCGTAGTAGAAGACGATAAATTGAGCGAAAATTTGCTTTTGTCGGTATCTGCCAGTTGAACTTGAAAGGGAAAAAATGTAAACAAAGAAAGTTCTTGGCGATTTGCGTCTGGGGAATGTGCGAGGAGGTGGCTTGCAATCGCTGTCAGAACGGGAAAATTTCGTTTGTAGCCTTGTTAAAAGAGGAAATGATAGTCCGCGATGCGTTTTCGTTTGATACCTGGTTTTATTTACATTTTCGCCAATGCCTTTTGCGGACGAAAATTTTCGTCATGACCCCGACGTGATTTGAACACGCAACCTTCTGATCTGGAGTCAGACGCGCTACCGTTGCGCCACGGAGTCGATGTCGCGTTTCTTCTTGTATGAGCAGTATCCTCGCACACATACATAACTAACTGTCTTCTACTTAAAATGACAAGAGACGACTCTTGGTGAGACGTCGCGGTTACAAGCTAGCAGCGGGCAGCGGGGGTGTAACTCAGTGGTAGAGTGTCTGCTTCGCATGCAGAAAGTCCTGGGTTCAAATCCCAGCTCCTCCAATTTTTGTTTCTCCCTCTACTAGTTTTTGATAACGCTCGCGTATCGACAAACTATGAATATATTTCAATATACTCGTATCTAGCTCTGAGCAGCCAGATTGGACCCTGTTAAAGTTTGCTACGATCTTCTCGCAGTCTCGTTGTTCATTTGAGTTGTATATATCTCCACCATTCGACCGAGCGGCAGCGAGCGGCAGTCGAGCAAAGTCAGCCAAGTCAAAGTAAGAAGACAGCACCAGACACACGTCCCTGAGCCGCCATCCCCTGTCCGAAATGATAGTACGCTGCCTCTGCTGCGTGGCCCACAATACATCGGAAACATTAATTTGGCATACGAAACGACAATCGTAACATTTGCATGACACTGAAAAATGAAGGGGGCACCCGGGATTGAACCGGGGACCTCTCGATCTGCAGTCGAATGCTCTACGACTGAGCTATACCCCCGCGGACGGTGTGTTGGTCGAAAAATAAGGAGAAGATTTGTTCTCAGCGTAGTAGAAGACGATAAATTGAGCGAAAATTTGCTTTTGTCGGTATCTGCCAGTTGAACTTGAAAGGGAAAAAATGTAAACAAAGAAAGTTCTTGGCGATTTGCGTCTGGGGAATGTGCGAGGAGGTGGCTTGCAATCGCTGTCAGAACGGGAAAATTTCGTTTGTAGCCTTGTTAAAAGAGGAAATGATAGTCCGCGATGCGTTTTCGTTTGATACCTGGTTTTATTTACATTTTCGCCAATGCCTTTTGCGGACGAAAATTTTCGTCATGACCCCGACGTGATTTGAACACGCAACCTTCTGATCTGGAGTCAGACGCGCTACCGTTGCGCCACGGAGTCGATGTCGCGTTTCTTCTTGTATGAGCAGTATCCTCGCACACATACATAACTAACTGTCTTCTACTTAAAATGACAAGAGACGACTCTTGGTGAGACGTCGCGGTTACAAGCTAGCAGCGGGCAGCGGGGGTGTAACTCAGTGGTAGAGTGTCTGCTTCGCATGCAGAAAGTCCTGGGTTCAAATCCCAGCTCCTCCAATTTTTGTTTCTCCCTCTACTAGTTTTTGATAACGCTCGCGTATCGACAAACTATGAATATATTTCAATATACTCGTATCTAGCTCTGAGCAGCCAGATTGGACCCTGTTAAAGTTTGCTACGATCTTCTCGCAGTCTCGTTGTTCATTTGAGTTGTATATATCTCCACCATTCGACCGAGCGGCAGCGAGCGGCAGTCGAGCAAAGTCAGCCAAGTCAAAGTAAGAAGACAGCACCAGACACACGTCCCTGAGCCGCCATCCCCTGTCCGAAATGATAGTACGCTGCCTCTGCTGCGTGGCCCACAATACATCGGAAACATTAATTTGGCATACGAAACGACAATCGTAACATTTGCATGACACTGAAAAATGAAGGGGGCACCCGGGATTGAACCGGGGACCTCTCGATCTGCAGTCGAATGCTCTACGACTGAGCTATACCCCCGCGGACGGTGTGTTGGTCGAAAAATAAGGAGAAGATTTGTTCTCAGCGTAGTAGAAGACGATAAATTGAGCGAAAATTTGCTTTTGTCGGTATCTGCCAGTTGAACTTGAAAGGGAAAAAATGTAAACAAAGAAAGTTCTTGGCGATTTGCGTCTGGGGAATGTGCGAGGAGGTGGCTTGCAATCGCTGTCAGAACGGGAAAATTTCGTTTGTAGCCTTGTTAAAAGAGGAAATGATAGTCCGCGATGCGTTTTCGTTTGATACCTGGTTTTATTTACATTTTCGCCAATGCCTTTTGCGGACGAAAATTTTCGTCATGACCCCGACGTGATTTGAACACGCAACCTTCTGATCTGGAGTCAGACGCGCTACCGTTGCGCCACGGAGTCGATGTCGCGTTTCTTCTTGTATGAGCAGTATCCTCGCACACATACATAACTAACTGTCTTCTACTTAAAATGACAAGAGACGACTCTTGGTGAGACGTCGCGGTTACAAGCTAGCAGCGGGCAGCGGGGGTGTAACTCAGTGGTAGAGTGTCTGCTTCGCATGCAGAAAGTCCTGGGTTCAAATCCCAGCTCCTCCAATTTTTGTTTCTCCCTCTACTAGTTTTTGATAACGCTCGCGTATCGACAAACTATGAATATATTTCAATATACTCGTATCTAGCTCTGAGCAGCCAGATTGGACCCTGTTAAAGTTTGCTACGATCTTCTCGCAGTCTCGTTGTTCATTTGAGTTGTATATATCTCCACCATTCGACCGAGCGGCAGCGAGCGGCAGTCGAGCAAAGTCAGCCAAGTCAAAGTAAGAAGACAGCACCAGACACACGTCCCTGAGCCGCCATCCCCTGTCCGAAATGATAGTACGCTGCCTCTGCTGCGTGGCCCACAATACATCGGAAACATTAATTTGGCATACGAAACGACAATCGTAACATTTGCATGACACTGAAAAATGAAGGGGGCACCCGGGATTGAACCGGGGACCTCTCGATCTGCAGTCGAATGCTCTACGACTGAGCTATACCCCCGCGGACGGTGTGTTGGTCGAAAAATAAGGAGAAGATTTGTTCTCAGCGTAGTAGAAGACGATAAATTGAGCGAAAATTTGCTTTTGTCGGTATCTGCCAGTTGAACTTGAAAGGGAAAAAATGTAAACAAAGAAAGTTCTTGGCGATTTGCGTCTGGGGAATGTGCGAGGAGGTGGCTTGCAATCGCTGTCAGAACGGGAAAATTTCGTTTGTAGCCTTGTTAAAAGAGGAAATGATAGTCCGCGATGCGTTTTCGTTTGATACCTGGTTTTATTTACATTTTCGCCAATGCCTTTTGCGGACGAAAATTTTCGTCATGACCCCGACGTGATTTGAACACGCAACCTTCTGATCTGGAGTCAGACGCGCTACCGTTGCGCCACGGAGTCGATGTCGCGTTTCTTCTTGTATGAGCAGTATCCTCGCACACATACATAACTAACTGTCTTCTACTTAAAATGACAAGAGACGACTCTTGGTGAGACGTCGCGGTTACAAGCTAGCAGCGGGCAGCGGGGGTGTAACTCAGTGGTAGAGTGTCTGCTTCGCATGCAGAAAGTCCTGGGTTCAAATCCCAGCTCCTCCAATTTTTGTTTCTCCCTCTACTAGTTTTTGATAACGCTCGCGTATCGACAAACTATGAATATATTTCAATATACTCGTATCTAGCTCTGAGCAGCCAGATTGGACCCTGTTAAAGTTTGCTACGATCTTCTCGCAGTCTCGTTGTTCATTTGAGTTGTATATATCTCCACCATTCGACCGAGCGGCAGCGAGCGGCAGTCGAGCAAAGTCAGCCAAGTCAAAGTAAGAAGACAGCACCAGACACACGTCCCTGAGCCGCCATCCCCTGTCCGAAATGATAGTACGCTGCCTCTGCTGCGTGGCCCACAATACATCGGAAACATTAATTTGGCATACGAAACGACAATCGTAACATTTGCATGACACTGAAAAATGAAGGGGGCACCCGGGATTGAACCGGGGACCTCTCGATCTGCAGTCGAATGCTCTACGACTGAGCTATACCCCCGCGGACGGTGTGTTGGTCGAAAAATAAGGAGAAGATTTGTTCTCAGCGTAGTAGAAGACGATAAATTGAGCGAAAATTTGCTTTTGTCGGTATCTGCCAGTTGAACTTGAAAGGGAAAAAATGTAAACAAAGAAAGTTCTTGGCGATTTGCGTCTGGGGAATGTGCGAGGAGGTGGCTTGCAATCGCTGTCAGAACGGGAAAATTTCGTTTGTAGCCTTGTTAAAAGAGGAAATGATAGTCCGCGATGCGTTTTCGTTTGATACCTGGTTTTATTTACATTTTCGCCAATGCCTTTTGCGGACGAAAATTTTCGTCATGACCCCGACGTGATTTGAACACGCAACCTTCTGATCTGGAGTCAGACGCGCTACCGTTGCGCCACGGAGTCGATGTCGCGTTTCTTCTTGTATGAGCAGTATCCTCGCACACATACATAACTAACTGTCTTCTACTTAAAATGACAAGAGACGACTCTTGGTGAGACGTCGCGGTTACAAGCTAGCAGCGGGCAGCGGGGGTGTAACTCAGTGGTAGAGTGTCTGCTTCGCATGCAGAAAGTCCTGGGTTCAAATCCCAGCTCCTCCAATTTTTGTTTCTCCCTCTACTAGTTTTTGATAACGCTCGCGTATCGACAAACTATGAATATATTTCAATATACTCGTATCTAGCTCTGAGCAGCCAGATTGGACCCTGTTAAAGTTTGCTACGATCTTCTCGCAGTCTCGTTGTTCATTTGAGTTGTATATATCTCCACCATTCGACCGAGCGGCAGCGAGCGGCAGTCGAGCAAAGTCAGCCAAGTCAAAGTAAGAAGACAGCACCAGACACACGTCCCTGAGCCGCCATCCCCTGTCCGAAATGATAGTACGCTGCCTCTGCTGCGTGGCCCACAATACATCGGAAACATTAATTTGGCATACGAAACGACAATCGTAACATTTGCATGACACTGAAAAATGAAGGGGGCACCCGGGATTGAACCGGGGACCTCTCGATCTGCAGTCGAATGCTCTACGACTGAGCTATACCCCCGCGGACGGTGTGTTGGTCGAAAAATAAGGAGAAGATTTGTTCTCAGCGTAGTAGAAGACGATAAATTGAGCGAAAATTTGCTTTTGTCGGTATCTGCCAGTTGAACTTGAAAGGGAAAAAATGTAAACAAAGAAAGTTCTTGGCGATTTGCGTCTGGGGAATGTGCGAGGAGGTGGCTTGCAATCGCTGTCAGAACGGGAAAATTTCGTTTGTAGCCTTGTTAAAAGAGGAAATGATAGTCCGCGATGCGTTTTCGTTTGATACCTGGTTTTATTTACATTTTCGCCAATGCCTTTTGCGGACGAAAATTTTCGTCATGACCCCGACGTGATTTGAACACGCAACCTTCTGATCTGGAGTCAGACGCGCTACCGTTGCGCCACGGAGTCGATGTCGCGTTTCTTCTTGTATGAGCAGTATCCTCGCACACATACATAACTAACTGTCTTCTACTTAAAATGACAAGAGACGACTCTTGGTGAGACGTCGCGGTTACAAGCTAGCAGCGGGCAGCGGGGGTGTAACTCAGTGGTAGAGTGTCTGCTTCGCATGCAGAAAGTCCTGGGTTCAAATCCCAGCTCCTCCAATTTTTGTTTCTCCCTCTACTAGTTTTTGATAACGCTCGCGTATCGACAAACTATGAATATATTTCAATATACTCGTATCTAGCTCTGAGCAGCCAGATTGGACCCTGTTAAAGTTTGCTACGATCTTCTCGCAGTCTCGTTGTTCATTTGAGTTGTATATATCTCCACCATTCGACCGAGCGGCAGCGAGCGGCAGTCGAGCAAAGTCAGCCAAGTCAAAGTAAGAAGACAGCACCAGACACACGTCCCTGAGCCGCCATCCCCTGTCCGAAATGATAGTACGCTGCCTCTGCTGCGTGGCCCACAATACATCGGAAACATTAATTTGGCATACGAAACGACAATCGTAACATTTGCATGACACTGAAAAATGAAGGGGGCACCCGGGATTGAACCGGGGACCTCTCGATCTGCAGTCGAATGCTCTACGACTGAGCTATACCCCCGCGGACGGTGTGTTGGTCGAAAAATAAGGAGAAGATTTGTTCTCAGCGTAGTAGAAGACGATAAATTGAGCGAAAATTTGCTTTTGTCGGTATCTGCCAGTTGAACTTGAAAGGGAAAAAATGTAAACAAAGAAAGTTCTTGGCGATTTGCGTCTGGGGAATGTGCGAGGAGGTGGCTTGCAATCGCTGTCAGAACGGGAAAATTTCGTTTGTAGCCTTGTTAAAAGAGGAAATGATAGTCCGCGATGCGTTTTCGTTTGATACCTGGTTTTATTTACATTTTCGCCAATGCCTTTTGCGGACGAAAATTTTCGTCATGACCCCGACGTGATTTGAACACGCAACCTTCTGATCTGGAGTCAGACGCGCTACCGTTGCGCCACGGAGTCGATGTCGCGTTTCTTCTTGTATGAGCAGTATCCTCGCACACATACATAACTAACTGTCTTCTACTTAAAATGACAAGAGACGACTCTTGGTGAGACGTCGCGGTTACAAGCTAGCAGCGGGCAGCGGGGGTGTAACTCAGTGGTAGAGTGTCTGCTTCGCATGCAGAAAGTCCTGGGTTCAAATCCCAGCTCCTCCAATTTTTGTTTCTCCCTCTACTAGTTTTTGATAACGCTCGCGTATCGACAAACTATGAATATATTTCAATATACTCGTATCTAGCTCTGAGCAGCCAGATTGGACCCTGTTAAAGTTTGCTACGATCTTCTCGCAGTCTCGTTGTTCATTTGAGTTGTATATATCTCCACCATTCGACCGAGCGGCAGCGAGCGGCAGTCGAGCAAAGTCAGCCAAGTCAAAGTAAGAAGACAGCACCAGACACACGTCCCTGAGCCGCCATCCCCTGTCCGAAATGATAGTACGCTGCCTCTGCTGCGTGGCCCACAATACATCGGAAACATTAATTTGGCATACGAAACGACAATCGTAACATTTGCATGACACTGAAAAATGAAGGGGGCACCCGGGATTGAACCGGGGACCTCTCGATCTGCAGTCGAATGCTCTACGACTGAGCTATACCCCCGCGGACGGTGTGTTGGTCGAAAAATAAGGAGAAGATTTGTTCTCAGCGTAGTAGAAGACGATAAATTGAGCGAAAATTTGCTTTTGTCGGTATCTGCCAGTTGAACTTGAAAGGGAAAAAATGTAAACAAAGAAAGTTCTTGGCGATTTGCGTCTGGGGAATGTGCGAGGAGGTGGCTTGCAATCGCTGTCAGAACGGGAAAATTTCGTTTGTAGCCTTGTTAAAAGAGGAAATGATAGTCCGCGATGCGTTTTCGTTTGATACCTGGTTTTATTTACATTTTCGCCAATGCCTTTTGCGGACGAAAATTTTCGTCATGACCCCGACGTGATTTGAACACGCAACCTTCTGATCTGGAGTCAGACGCGCTACCGTTGCGCCACGGAGTCGATGTCGCGTTTCTTCTTGTATGAGCAGTATCCTCGCACACATACATAACTAACTGTCTTCTACTTAAAATGACAAGAGACGACTCTTGGTGAGACGTCGCGGTTACAAGCTAGCAGCGGGCAGCGGGGGTGTAACTCAGTGGTAGAGTGTCTGCTTCGCATGCAGAAAGTCCTGGGTTCAAATCCCAGCTCCTCCAATTTTTGTTTCTCCCTCTACTAGTTTTTGATAACGCTCGCGTATCGACAAACTATGAATATATTTCAATATACTCGTATCTAGCTCTGAGCAGCCAGATTGGACCCTGTTAAAGTTTGCTACGATCTTCTCGCAGTCTCGTTGTTCATTTGAGTTGTATATATCTCCACCATTCGACCGAGCGGCAGCGAGCGGCAGTCGAGCAAAGTCAGCCAAGTCAAAGTAAGAAGACAGCACCAGACACACGTCCCTGAGCCGCCATCCCCTGTCCGAAATGATAGTACGCTGCCTCTGCTGCGTGGCCCACAATACATCGGAAACATTAATTTGGCATACGAAACGACAATCGTAACATTTGCATGACACTGAAAAATGAAGGGGGCACCCGGGATTGAACCGGGGACCTCTCGATCTGCAGTCGAATGCTCTACGACTGAGCTATACCCCCGCGGACGGTGTGTTGGTCGAAAAATAAGGAGAAGATTTGTTCTCAGCGTAGTAGAAGACGATAAATTGAGCGAAAATTTGCTTTTGTCGGTATCTGCCAGTTGAACTTGAAAGGGAAAAAATGTAAACAAAGAAAGTTCTTGGCGATTTGCGTCTGGGGAATGTGCGAGGAGGTGGCTTGCAATCGCTGTCAGAACGGGAAAATTTCGTTTGTAGCCTTGTTAAAAGAGGAAATGATAGTCCGCGATGCGTTTTCGTTTGATACCTGGTTTTATTTACATTTTCGCCAATGCCTTTTGCGGACGAAAATTTTCGTCATGACCCCGACGTGATTTGAACACGCAACCTTCTGATCTGGAGTCAGACGCGCTACCGTTGCGCCACGGAGTCGATGTCGCGTTTCTTCTTGTATGAGCAGTATCCTCGCACACATACATAACTAACTGTCTTCTACTTAAAATGACAAGAGACGACTCTTGGTGAGACGTCGCGGTTACAAGCTAGCAGCGGGCAGCGGGGGTGTAACTCAGTGGTAGAGTGTCTGCTTCGCATGCAGAAAGTCCTGGGTTCAAATCCCAGCTCCTCCAATTTTTGTTTCTCCCTCTACTAGTTTTTGATAACGCTCGCGTATCGACAAACTATGAATATATTTCAATATACTCGTATCTAGCTCTGAGCAGCCAGATTGGACCCTGTTAAAGTTTGCTACGATCTTCTCGCAGTCTCGTTGTTCATTTGAGTTGTATATATCTCCACCATTCGACCGAGCGGCAGCGAGCGGCAGTCGAGCAAAGTCAGCCAAGTCAAAGTAAGAAGACAGCACCAGACACACGTCCCTGAGCCGCCATCCCCTGTCCGAAATGATAGTACGCTGCCTCTGCTGCGTGGCCCACAATACATCGGAAACATTAATTTGGCATACGAAACGACAATCGTAACATTTGCATGACACTGAAAAATGAAGGGGGCACCCGGGATTGAACCGGGGACCTCTCGATCTGCAGTCGAATGCTCTACGACTGAGCTATACCCCCGCGGACGGTGTGTTGGTCGAAAAATAAGGAGAAGATTTGTTCTCAGCGTAGTAGAAGACGATAAATTGAGCGAAAATTTGCTTTTGTCGGTATCTGCCAGTTGAACTTGAAAGGGAAAAAATGTAAACAAAGAAAGTTCTTGGCGATTTGCGTCTGGGGAATGTGCGAGGAGGTGGCTTGCAATCGCTGTCAGAACGGGAAAATTTCGTTTGTAGCCTTGTTAAAAGAGGAAATGATAGTCCGCGATGCGTTTTCGTTTGATACCTGGTTTTATTTACATTTTCGCCAATGCCTTTTGCGGACGAAAATTTTCGTCATGACCCCGACGTGATTTGAACACGCAACCTTCTGATCTGGAGTCAGACGCGCTACCGTTGCGCCACGGAGTCGATGTCGCGTTTCTTCTTGTATGAGCAGTATCCTCGCACACATACATAACTAACTGTCTTCTACTTAAAATGACAAGAGACGACTCTTGGTGAGACGTCGCGGTTACAAGCTAGCAGCGGGCAGCGGGGGTGTAACTCAGTGGTAGAGTGTCTGCTTCGCATGCAGAAAGTCCTGGGTTCAAATCCCAGCTCCTCCAATTTTTGTTTCTCCCTCTACTAGTTTTTGATAACGCTCGCGTATCGACAAACTATGAATATATTTCAATATACTCGTATCTAGCTCTGAGCAGCCAGATTGGACCCTGTTAAAGTTTGCTACGATCTTCTCGCAGTCTCGTTGTTCATTTGAGTTGTATATATCTCCACCATTCGACCGAGCGGCAGCGAGCGGCAGTCGAGCAAAGTCAGCCAAGTCAAAGTAAGAAGACAGCACCAGACACACGTCCCTGAGCCGCCATCCCCTGTCCGAAATGATAGTACGCTGCCTCTGCTGCGTGGCCCACAATACATCGGAAACATTAATTTGGCATACGAAACGACAATCGTAACATTTGCATGACACTGAAAAATGAAGGGGGCACCCGGGATTGAACCGGGGACCTCTCGATCTGCAGTCGAATGCTCTACGACTGAGCTATACCCCCGCGGACGGTGTGTTGGTCGAAAAATAAGGAGAAGATTTGTTCTCAGCGTAGTAGAAGACGATAAATTGAGCGAAAATTTGCTTTTGTCGGTATCTGCCAGTTGAACTTGAAAGGGAAAAAATGTAAACAAAGAAAGTTCTTGGCGATTTGCGTCTGGGGAATGTGCGAGGAGGTGGCTTGCAATCGCTGTCAGAACGGGAAAATTTCGTTTGTAGCCTTGTTAAAAGAGGAAATGATAGTCCGCGATGCGTTTTCGTTTGATACCTGGTTTTATTTACATTTTCGCCAATGCCTTTTGCGGACGAAAATTTTCGTCATGACCCCGACGTGATTTGAACACGCAACCTTCTGATCTGGAGTCAGACGCGCTACCGTTGCGCCACGGAGTCGATGTCGCGTTTCTTCTTGTATGAGCAGTATCCTCGCACACATACATAACTAACTGTCTTCTACTTAAAATGACAAGAGACGACTCTTGGTGAGACGTCGCGGTTACAAGCTAGCAGCGGGCAGCGGGGGTGTAACTCAGTGGTAGAGTGTCTGCTTCGCATGCAGAAAGTCCTGGGTTCAAATCCCAGCTCCTCCAATTTTTGTTTCTCCCTCTACTAGTTTTTGATAACGCTCGCGTATCGACAAACTATGAATATATTTCAATATACTCGTATCTAGCTCTGAGCAGCCAGATTGGACCCTGTTAAAGTTTGCTACGATCTTCTCGCAGTCTCGTTGTTCATTTGAGTTGTATATATCTCCACCATTCGACCGAGCGGCAGCGAGCGGCAGTCGAGCAAAGTCAGCCAAGTCAAAGTAAGAAGACAGCACCAGACACACGTCCCTGAGCCGCCATCCCCTGTCCGAAATGATAGTACGCTGCCTCTGCTGCGTGGCCCACAATACATCGGAAACATTAATTTGGCATACGAAACGACAATCGTAACATTTGCATGACACTGAAAAATGAAGGGGGCACCCGGGATTGAACCGGGGACCTCTCGATCTGCAGTCGAATGCTCTACGACTGAGCTATACCCCCGCGGACGGTGTGTTGGTCGAAAAATAAGGAGAAGATTTGTTCTCAGCGTAGTAGAAGACGATAAATTGAGCGAAAATTTGCTTTTGTCGGTATCTGCCAGTTGAACTTGAAAGGGAAAAAATGTAAACAAAGAAAGTTCTTGGCGATTTGCGTCTGGGGAATGTGCGAGGAGGTGGCTTGCAATCGCTGTCAGAACGGGAAAATTTCGTTTGTAGCCTTGTTAAAAGAGGAAATGATAGTCCGCGATGCGTTTTCGTTTGATACCTGGTTTTATTTACATTTTCGCCAATGCCTTTTGCGGACGAAAATTTTCGTCATGACCCCGACGTGATTTGAACACGCAACCTTCTGATCTGGAGTCAGACGCGCTACCGTTGCGCCACGGAGTCGATGTCGCGTTTCTTCTTGTATGAGCAGTATCCTCGCACACATACATAACTAACTGTCTTCTACTTAAAATGACAAGAGACGACTCTTGGTGAGACGTCGCGGTTACAAGCTAGCAGCGGGCAGCGGGGGTGTAACTCAGTGGTAGAGTGTCTGCTTCGCATGCAGAAAGTCCTGGGTTCAAATCCCAGCTCCTCCAATTTTTGTTTCTCCCTCTACTAGTTTTTGATAACGCTCGCGTATCGACAAACTATGAATATATTTCAATATACTCGTATCTAGCTCTGAGCAGCCAGATTGGACCCTGTTAAAGTTTGCTACGATCTTCTCGCAGTCTCGTTGTTCATTTGAGTTGTATATATCTCCACCATTCGACCGAGCGGCAGCGAGCGGCAGTCGAGCAAAGTCAGCCAAGTCAAAGTAAGAAGACAGCACCAGACACACGTCCCTGAGCCGCCATCCCCTGTCCGAAATGATAGTACGCTGCCTCTGCTGCGTGGCCCACAATACATCGGAAACATTAATTTGGCATACGAAACGACAATCGTAACATTTGCATGACACTGAAAAATGAAGGGGGCACCCGGGATTGAACCGGGGACCTCTCGATCTGCAGTCGAATGCTCTACGACTGAGCTATACCCCCGCGGACGGTGTGTTGGTCGAAAAATAAGGAGAAGATTTGTTCTCAGCGTAGTAGAAGACGATAAATTGAGCGAAAATTTGCTTTTGTCGGTATCTGCCAGTTGAACTTGAAAGGGAAAAAATGTAAACAAAGAAAGTTCTTGGCGATTTGCGTCTGGGGAATGTGCGAGGAGGTGGCTTGCAATCGCTGTCAGAACGGGAAAATTTCGTTTGTAGCCTTGTTAAAAGAGGAAATGATAGTCCGCGATGCGTTTTCGTTTGATACCTGGTTTTATTTACATTTTCGCCAATGCCTTTTGCGGACGAAAATTTTCGTCATGACCCCGACGTGATTTGAACACGCAACCTTCTGATCTGGAGTCAGACGCGCTACCGTTGCGCCACGGAGTCGATGTCGCGTTTCTTCTTGTATGAGCAGTATCCTCGCACACATACATAACTAACTGTCTTCTACTTAAAATGACAAGAGACGACTCTTGGTGAGACGTCGCGGTTACAAGCTAGCAGCGGGCAGCGGGGGTGTAACTCAGTGGTAGAGTGTCTGCTTCGCATGCAGAAAGTCCTGGGTTCAAATCCCAGCTCCTCCAATTTTTGTTTCTCCCTCTACTAGTTTTTGATAACGCTCGCGTATCGACAAACTATGAATATATTTCAATATACTCGTATCTAGCTCTGAGCAGCCAGATTGGACCCTGTTAAAGTTTGCTACGATCTTCTCGCAGTCTCGTTGTTCATTTGAGTTGTATATATCTCCACCATTCGACCGAGCGGCAGCGAGCGGCAGTCGAGCAAAGTCAGCCAAGTCAAAGTAAGAAGACAGCACCAGACACACGTCCCTGAGCCGCCATCCCCTGTCCGAAATGATAGTACGCTGCCTCTGCTGCGTGGCCCACAATACATCGGAAACATTAATTTGGCATACGAAACGACAATCGTAACATTTGCATGACACTGAAAAATGAAGGGGGCACCCGGGATTGAACCGGGGACCTCTCGATCTGCAGTCGAATGCTCTACGACTGAGCTATACCCCCGCGGACGGTGTGTTGGTCGAAAAATAAGGAGAAGATTTGTTCTCAGCGTAGTAGAAGACGATAAATTGAGCGAAAATTTGCTTTTGTCGGTATCTGCCAGTTGAACTTGAAAGGGAAAAAATGTAAACAAAGAAAGTTCTTGGCGATTTGCGTCTGGGGAATGTGCGAGGAGGTGGCTTGCAATCGCTGTCAGAACGGGAAAATTTCGTTTGTAGCCTTGTTAAAAGAGGAAATGATAGTCCGCGATGCGTTTTCGTTTGATACCTGGTTTTATTTACATTTTCGCCAATGCCTTTTGCGGACGAAAATTTTCGTCATGACCCCGACGTGATTTGAACACGCAACCTTCTGATCTGGAGTCAGACGCGCTACCGTTGCGCCACGGAGTCGATGTCGCGTTTCTTCTTGTATGAGCAGTATCCTCGCACACATACATAACTAACTGTCTTCTACTTAAAATGACAAGAGACGACTCTTGGTGAGACGTCGCGGTTACAAGCTAGCAGCGGGCAGCGGGGGTGTAACTCAGTGGTAGAGTGTCTGCTTCGCATGCAGAAAGTCCTGGGTTCAAATCCCAGCTCCTCCAATTTTTGTTTCTCCCTCTACTAGTTTTTGATAACGCTCGCGTATCGACAAACTATGAATATATTTCAATATACTCGTATCTAGCTCTGAGCAGCCAGATTGGACCCTGTTAAAGTTTGCTACGATCTTCTCGCAGTCTCGTTGTTCATTTGAGTTGTATATATCTCCACCATTCGACCGAGCGGCAGCGAGCGGCAGTCGAGCAAAGTCAGCCAAGTCAAAGTAAGAAGACAGCACCAGACACACGTCCCTGAGCCGCCATCCCCTGTCCGAAATGATAGTACGCTGCCTCTGCTGCGTGGCCCACAATACATCGGAAAATTAATTTGGCATACGAAACGACAATCGTAACATTTGCATGACACTGAAAAATGAAGGGGGCACCCGGGATTGAACCGGGGACCTCTCGATCTGCAGTCGAATGCTCTACGACTGAGCTATACCCCCGCGGACGGTGTGTTGGTCGAAAAATAAGGAGAAGATTTGTTCTCAGCGTAGTAGAAGACGATAAATTGAGCGAAAATTTGCTTTTGTCGGTATCTGCCAGTTGAACTTGAAAGGGAAAAAAATGTAAACAAAGAAAGTTCTTGGCGATTTGCGTCTGGGAATGTGCGAGGAGGTGGCTTGCAATCGCTGTCAGAACGGGAAAATTTCGTTTGTAGCCTTGTTAAAAGAGGAAATGATAGTCCGCGATGCGTTTTCGTTTGATACCTGGTTTTATTTACATTTTCGCCAATGCCTTTTGCGGACGAAAATTTTCGTCATGACCCCGACGTGATTTGAACACGCAACCTTCTGATCTGAGTCAGACGCGCTACCGTTGCGCCACGGAGTCGATGTCGCGTTTCTTCTTGTATGAGCAGTATCCTCGCACACATACATAACTAACTGTCTTCTACTTAAAATGACAAGAGACGACTCTTGGTGAGACGTCGCGGTTACAAGCTAGCAGCGGGCAGCGGGGGTGTAACTCAGTGGTAGAGTGTCTGCTTCGCATGCAGAAAGTCCTGGGTTCAAATCCCAGCTCCTCCAATTTTTGTTTCTCCCCTCTACTAGTTTTTGATAACGCTCGCGTATCGACAAACTATGAATATATTTCAATATACTCGTATCTAGCTCTGAGCAGCCAGATTGGACCCTGTTAAAGTTTGCTACGATCTTCTCGCAGTCTCGTTGTTCATTTGAGTTGTATATATCTCCACCATTCGACCGAGCGGCAGCGAGCGGCAGTCGAGCAAAGTCAGCCAAGTCAAAGTAAGAAGACAGCACCAGACACACGTCCCTGAGCCGCATCCCCTGTCCGAAATGATAGTACGCTGCCTCTGCTGCGTGGCCCACAATACATCGGAAACATTAATTTGGCATACGAAACGACAATCGTAACATTTGCATGACACTGAAAAATGAAGGGGGCACCCGGGATTGAACCGGGGACCTCTCGATCTGCAGTCGAATGCTCTACGACTGAGCTATACCCCCCGCGGACGGTGTGTTGGTCGAAAAATAAGGAGAAGATTTGTTCTCAGCGTAGTAGAAGACGATAAATTGAGCGAAAATTTGCTTTTGTCGGTATCTGCCAGTTGAACTTGAAAGGGAAAAAATGTAAACAAAGAAAGTTCTTGGCGATTTGCGTCTGGGGAATGTGCGAGGAGGTGGCTTGCAATCGCTGTCAGAACGGGAAAATTTCGTTTGTAGCCTTGTTAAAAGAGGAAATGATAGTCCGCGATGCGTTTTCGTTTGATACCTGGTTTTATTTACATTTTCGCCAATGCCTTTTGCGGACGAAAATTTTCGTCATGACCCCGACGTGATTTGAACACGCAACCTTCTGATCTGGAGTCAGACGCGCTACCGTTGCGCCACGGAGTCGATGTCGCGTTTCTTCTTGTATGAGCAGTATCCTCGCACACATACATAACTAACTGTCTTCTACTTAAAATGACAAGAGACGACTCTTGGTGAGACGTCGCGGTTACAAGCTAGCAGCGGGCAGCGGGGGTGTAACTCAGTGGTAGAGTGTCTGCTTCGCATGCAGAAAGTCCTGGGTTCAAATCCCAGCTCCTCCAATTTTTGTTTCTCCCTCTACTAGTTTTTGATAACGCTCGCGTATCGACAAACTATGAATATATTTCAATATACTCGTATCTAGCTCTGAGCAGCCAGATTGGACCCTGTTAAAGTTTGCTACGATCTTCTCGCAGTCTCGTTGTTCATTTGAGTTGTATATATCTCCACCATTCGACCGAGCGGCAGCGAGCGGCAGTCGAGCAAAGTCAGCCAAGTCAAAGTAAGAAGACAGCACCAGACACACGTCCCTGAGCCGCCATCCCCTGTCCGAAATGATAGTACGCTGCCTCTGCTGCGTGGCCCACAATACATCGGAAACATTAATTTGGCATACGAAACGACAATCGTAACATTTGCATGACACTGAAAAATGAAGGGGGCACCCGGGATTGAACCGGGGACCTCTCGATCTGCAGTCGAATGCTCTACGACTGAGCTATACCCCCGCGGACGGTGTGTTGGTCGAAAAATAAGGAGAAGATTTGTTCTCAGCGTAGTAGAAGACGATAAATTGAGCGAAAATTTGCTTTTGTCGGTATCTGCCAGTTGAACTTGAAAGGGAAAAAATGTAAACAAAGAAAGTTCTTGGCGATTTGCGTCTGGGGAATGTGCGAGGAGGTGGCTTGCAATCGCTGTCAGAACGGGAAAATTTCGTTTGTAGCCTTGTTAAAAGAGGAAATGATAGTCCGCGATGCGTTTTCGTTTGATACCTGGTTTTATTTACATTTTCGCCAATGCCTTTTGCGGACGAAAATTTTCGTCATGACCCCGACGTGATTTGAACACGCAACCTTCTGATCTGGAGTCAGACGCGCTACCGTTGCGCCACGGAGTCGATGTCGCGTTTCTTCTTGTATGAGCAGTATCCTCGCACACATACATAACTAACTGTCTTCTACTTAAAATGACAAGAGACGACTCTTGGTGAGACGTCGCGGTTACAAGCTAGCAGCGGGCAGCGGGGGTGTAACTCAGTGGTAGAGTGTCTGCTTCGCATGCAGAAAGTCCTGGGTTCAAATCCCAGCTCCTCCAATTTTTGTTTCTCCCTCTACTAGTTTTTGATAACGCTCGCGTATCGACAAACTATGAATATATTTCAATATACTCGTATCTAGCTCTGAGCAGCCAGATTGGACCCTGTTAAAGTTTGCTACGATCTTCTCGCAGTCTCGTTGTTCATTTGAGTTGTATATATCTCCACCATTCGACCGAGCGGCAGCGAGCGGCAGTCGAGCAAAGTCAGCCAAGTCAAAGTAAGAAGACAGCACCAGACACACGTCCCTGAGCCGCCATCCCCTGTCCGAAATGATAGTACGCTGCCTCTGCTGCGTGGCCCACAATACATCGGAAACATTAATTTGGCATACGAAACGACAATCGTAACATTTGCATGACACTGAAAAATGAAGGGGGCACCCGGGATTGAACCGGGGACCTCTCGATCTGCAGTCGAATGCTCTACGACTGAGCTATACCCCCCGCGGACGGTGTGTTGGTCGAAAAATAAGGAGAAGATTTGTTCTCAGCGTAGTAGAAGACGATAAATTGAGCGAAAATTTGCTTTTGTCGGTATCTGCCAGTTGAACTTGAAAGGGAAAAAATGTAAACAAAGAAAGTT
Source organism: Locusta migratoria (assembly GCA_026315105.1). Taxonomy (NCBI): domain Eukaryota; kingdom Metazoa; phylum Arthropoda; class Insecta; order Orthoptera; family Acrididae; genus Locusta; species Locusta migratoria. The sequence goes on along the minus strand of JAOYRU010001748.1, from coordinate 6,843 downwards.
CTTGGCGATTTGCGTCTGGGGAATGTGCGAGGAGGTGGCTTGCAATCGCTGTCAGAACGGGAAAATTTCGTTTGTAGCCTTGTTAAAAGAGGAAATGATAGTCCGCGATGCGTTTTCGTTTGATACCTGGTTTTATTTACATTTTCGCCAATGCCTTTTGCGGACGAAAATTTTCGTCATGACCCCGACGTGATTTGAACACGCAACCTTCTGATCTGGAGTCAGACGCGCTACCGTTGCGCCACGGAGTCGATGTCGCGTTTCTTCTTGTATGAGCAGTATCCTCGCACACATACATAACTAACTGTCTTCTACTTAAAATGACAAGAGACGACTCTTGGTGAGACGTCGCGGTTACAAGCTAGCAGCGGGCAGCGGGGTGTAACTCAGTGGTAGAGTGTCTGCTTCGCATGCAGAAAGTCCTGGGTTCAAATCCCAGCTCCTCCAATTTTTGTTTCTCCCTCTACTAGTTTTTGATAACGCTCGCGTATCGACAAACTATGAATATATTTCAATATACTCGTATCTAGCTCTGAGCAGCCAGATTGGACCCTGTTAAAGTTTGCTACGATCTTCTCGCAGTCTCGTTGTTCATTTGAGTTGTATATATCTCCACCATTCGACCGAGCGGCAGCGAGCGGCAGTCGAGCAAAGTCAGCCAAGTCAAAGTAAGAAGACAGCACCAGACACACGTCCCTGAGCCGCCATCCCCTGTCCGAAATGATAGTACGCTGCCTCTGCTGCGTGGCCCACAATACATCGGAAACATTAATTTGGCATACGAAACGACAATCGTAACATTTGCATGACACTGAAAAATGAAGGGGGCACCCGGGATTGAACCGGGGACCTCTCGATCTGCAGTCGAATGCTCTACGACTGAGCTATACCCCCGCGGACGGTGTGTTGGTCGAAAAATAAGGAGAAGATTTGTTCTCAGCGTAGTAGAAGACGATAAATTGAGCGAAAATTTGCTTTTGTCGGTATCTGCCAGTTGAACTTGAAAGGGAAAAAATGTAAACAAAGAAAGTTCTTGGCGATTTGCGTCTGGGGAATGTGCGAGGAGGTGGCTTGCAATCGCTGTCAGAACGGGAAAATTTCGTTTGTAGCCTTGTTAAAAGAGGAAATGATAGTCCGCGATGCGTTTTCGTTTGATACCTGGTTTTATTTACATTTTCGCCAATGCCTTTTGCGGACGAAAATTTTCGTCATGACCCCGACGTGATTTGAACACGCAACCTTCTGATCTGGAGTCAGACGCGCTACCGTTGCGCCACGGAGTCGATGTCGCGTTTCTTCTTGTATGAGCAGTATCCTCGCACACATACATAACTAACTGTCTTCTACTTAAAATGACAAGAGACGACTCTTGGTGAGACGTCGCGGTTACAAGCTAGCAGCGGGCAGCGGGGGTGTAACTCAGTGGTAGAGTGTCTGCTTCGCATGCAGAAAGTCCTGGGTTCAAATCCCAGCTCCTCCAATTTTTGTTTCTCCCTCTACTAGTTTTTGATAACGCTCGCGTATCGACAAACTATGAATATATTTCAATATACTCGTATCTAGCTCTGAGCAGCCAGATTGGACCCTGTTAAAGTTTGCTACGATCTTCTCGCAGTCTCGTTGTTCATTTGAGTTGTATATATCTCCACCATTCGACCGAGCGGCAGCGAGCGGCAGTCGAGCAAAGTCAGCCAAGTCAAAGTAAGAAGACAGCACCAGACACACGTCCCTGAGCCGCCATCCCCTGTCCGAAATGATAGTACGCTGCCTCTGCTGCGTGGCCCACAATACATCGGAAACATTAATTTGGCATACGAAACGACAATCGTAACATTTGCATGACACTGAAAAATGAAGGGGGCACCCGGGATTGAACCGGGGACCTCTCGATCTGCAGTCGAATGCTCTACGACTGAGCTATACCCCCGCGGACGGTGTGTTGGTCGAAAAATAAGGAGAAGATTTGTTCTCAGCGTAGTAGAAGACGATAAATTGAGCGAAAATTTGCTTTTGTCGGTATCTGCCAGTTGAACTTGAAAGGGAAAAAATGTAAACAAAGAAAGTTCTTGGCGATTTGCGTCTGGGGAATGTGCGAGGAGGTGGCTTGCAATCGCTGTCAGAACGGGAAAATTTCGTTTGTAGCCTTGTTAAAAGAGGAAATGATAGTCCGCGATGCGTTTTCGTTTGATACCTGGTTTTATTTACATTTTCGCCAATGCCTTTTGCGGACGAAAATTTTCGTCATGACCCCGACGTGATTTGAACACGCAACCTTCTGATCTGGAGTCAGACGCGCTACCGTTGCGCCACGGAGTCGATGTCGCGTTTCTTCTTGTATGAGCAGTATCCTCGCACACATACATAACTAACTGTCTTCTACTTAAAATGACAAGAGACGACTCTTGGTGAGACGTCGCGGTTACAAGCTAGCAGCGGGCAGCGGGGGTGTAACTCAGTGGTAGAGTGTCTGCTTCGCATGCAGAAAGTCCTGGGTTCAAATCCCAGCTCCTCCAATTTTTGTTTCTCCCTCTACTAGTTTTTGATAACGCTCGCGTATCGACAAACTATGAATATATTTCAATATACTCGTATCTAGCTCTGAGCAGCCAGATTGGACCCTGTTAAAGTTTGCTACGATCTTCTCGCAGTCTCGTTGTTCATTTGAGTTGTATATATCTCCACCATTCGACCGAGCGGCAGCGAGCGGCAGTCGAGCAAAGTCAGCCAAGTCAAAGTAAGAAGACAGCACCAGACACACGTCCCTGAGCCGCCATCCCCTGTCCGAAATGATAGTACGCTGCCTCTGCTGCGTGGCCCACAATACATCGGAAACATTAATTTGGCATACGAAACGACAATCGTAACATTTGCATGACACTGAAAAATGAAGGGGGCACCCGGGATTGAACCGGGGACCTCTCGATCTGCAGTCGAATGCTCTACGACTGAGCTATACCCCCGCGGACGGTGTGTTGGTCGAAAAATAAGGAGAAGATTTGTTCTCAGCGTAGTAGAAGACGATAAATTGAGCGAAAATTTGCTTTTGTCGGTATCTGCCAGTTGAACTTGAAAGGGAAAAAATGTAAACAATAGAAAGTTCTTGGCGATTTGCGTCTGGGGAATGTCGAGGAGGTGGCTTGCAATCGCTGTCAGAACGGGAAAATTTCGTTTGTAGCCTTGTTAAAAGAGGGAAATATAGTCCGCGATGCTTTTCGTTTGATACCTGGTTTTATTTACATTTTCGCCAATGCTTTTGCGGACGAAATTTTCGTCATGACCCCGACGTGATTTGAACACGCAACCTTCTGATCTGGAGTCAGACGCGCTACCGTTGCGCCACGGAGTCGATGTCGCGTTTCTTCTGGTATGAGCAGTATCCTCGCACACATACATAACTAACTGTCTTCTACTTAAAATGACAAGAGACGACTCTTGGTGAGACGTCGCGGTTACAAGCTAGCAGCGGGCAGCGGGGGTGTAACTCAGTGGTAGAGTGTCTGCTTCGCATGCAGAAAGTCCTGGGTTCAAATCCCAGCTCCTCCAATTTTGTTTCTCCCTCTACTAGTTTTTGATAACGCTCGCGTATCGACAAACTATGAATATATTTCAATATACTCGTATCTAGCTCTGAGCAGCCAGATTGGACCCTGTTAAAGTTTGCTACGATCTTCTCGCAGTCTCGTTGTTCATTTGAGTTGTATATATCTCCACCATTCGACCGAGCGGCAGCGAGCGGCAGTCGAGCAAAGTCAGCCAAGTCAAAGTAAAGAAGACAGCACCAGACACACGTCCCCTGAGCCGCCATCCCCTGTCCGAAATGATAGTACGCTGCCTCTGCTGCGTGGCCCACAATACATCGGAAACATTAATTTGGCATACGAAACGACAATCGTAACATTTGCATGACACTGAAAAATGAAGGGGCACCCGGGATTGAACCGGGGACCTCTCGATCTGCAGTCGAATGCTCTACGACTGAGCTATACCCCCGCGGACGGTGTGTTGGTCGAAAAATAAGAGAAGATTTGTTCTCAGCGTAGTAGAAGACGATAAATTGAGCGAAAATTTGCTTTTGTCGTATCTCCAGTTGAACTTGAAAACTTGAAAGGGAAAAAATGTAAACAAAGAAAGTTCTTGGCGATTTGCGTCTGGGGAATGTGCGAGGAGGTGGCTTGCAATCGCTGTCAGAACGGGAAAATTTCGTTTGTAGCCTTGTTAAAAGAGGAAATGATAGTCCGCGATGCGTTTTCGTTTGATACCTGGTTTTATTTACATTTTCGCCAATGCCTTTTGCGGACGAAAATTTTCGTCATGACCCCGACGTGATTTGAACACGCAACCTTCTGATCTGGAGTCAGACGCGCTACCGTTGCGCCACGGAGTCGATGTCGCGTTTCTTCTTGTATGAGCAGTATCCTCGCACACATACATAACTAACTGTCTTCTACTTAAAATGACAAGAGACGACTCTTGGTGAGACGTCGCGGTTACAAGCTAGCAGCGGGCAGCGGGGGTGTAACTCAGTGGTAGAGTGTCTGCTTCGCATGCAGAAAGTCCTGGGTTCAAATCCCAGCTCCTCCAATTTTTGTTTCTCCCTCTACTAGTTTTTGATAACGCTCGCGTATCGACAAACTATGAATATATTTCAATATACTCGTATCTAGCTCTGAGCAGCCAGATTGGACCCTGTTAAAGTTTGCTACGATCTTCTCGCAGTCTCGTTGTTCATTTGAGTTGTATATATCTCCACCATTCGACCGAGCGGCAGCGAGCGGCAGTCGAGCAAAGTCAGCCAAGTCAAAGTAAGAAGACAGCACCAGACACACGTCCCTGAGCCGCCATCCCCTGTCCGAAATGATAGTACGCTGCCTCTGCTGCGTGGCCCACAATACATCGGAAACATTAATTTGGCATACGAAACGACAATCGTAACATTTGCATGACACTGAAAAATGAAGGGGGCACCCGGGATTGAACCGGGGACCTCTCGATCTGCAGTCGAATGCTCTACGACTGAGCTATACCCCCGCGGACGGTGTGTTGGTCGAAAAATAAGGAGAAGATTTGTTCTCAGCGTAGTAGAAGACGATAAATTGAGCGAAAATTTGCTTTTGTCGGTATCTGCCAGTTGAACTTGAAAGGGAAAAAATGTAAACAAAGAAAGTTCTTGGCGATTTGCGTCTGGGGAATGTGCGAGGAGGTGGCTTGCAATCGCTGTCAGAACGGGAAAATTTCGTTTGTAGCCTTGTTAAAAGAGGAAATGATAGTCCGCGATGCGTTTTCGTTTGATACCTGGTTTTATTTACATTTTCGCCAATGCCTTTTGCGGACGAAAATTTTCGTCATGACCCCGACGTGATTTGAACACGCAACCTTCTGATCTGGAGTCAGACGCGCTACCGTTGCGCCACGGAGTCGATGTCGCGTTTCTTCTTGTATGAGCAGTATCCTCGCACACATACATAACTAACTGTCTTCTACTTAAAATGACAAGAGACGACTCTTGGTGAGACGTCGCGGTTACAAGCTAGCAGCGGGCAGCGGGGGTGTAACTCAGTGGTAGAGTGTCTGCTTCGCATGCAGAAAGTCCTGGGTTCAAATCCCAGCTCCTCCAATTTTTGTTTCTCCCTCTACTAGTTTTTGATAACGCTCGCGTATCGACAAACTATGAATATATTTCAATATACTCGTATCTAGCTCTGAGCAGCCAGATTGGACCCTGTTAAAGTTTGCTACGATCTTCTCGCAGTCTCGTTGTTCATTTGAGTTGTATATATCTCCACCATTCGACCGAGCGGCAGCGAGCGGCAGTCGAGCAAAGTCAGCCAAGTCAAAGTAAGAAGACAGCACCAGACACACGTCCCTGAGCCGCCATCCCCTGTCCGAAATGATAGTACGCTGCCTCTGCTGCGTGGCCCACAATACATCGGAAACATTAATTTGGCATACGAAACGACAATCGTAACATTTGCATGACACTGAAAAATGAAGGGGGCACCCGGGATTGAACCGGGGACCTCTCGATCTGCAGTCGAATGCTCTACGACTGAGCTATACCCCCGCGGACGGTGTGTTGGTCGAAAAATAAGGAGAAGATTTGTTCTCAGCGTAGTAGAAGACGATAAATTGAGCGAAAATTTGCTTTTGTCGGTATCTGCCAGTTGAACTTGAAAGGGAAAAAATGTAAACAAAGAAAGTTCTTGGCGATTTGCGTCTGGGGAATGTGCGAGGAGGTGGCTTGCAATCGCTGTCAGAACGGGAAAATTTCGTTTGTAGCCTTGTTAAAAGAGGAAATGATAGTCCGCGATGCGTTTTCGTTTGATACCTGGTTTTATTTACATTTTCGCCAATGCCTTTTGCGGACGAAAATTTTCGTCATGACCCCGACGTGATTTGAACACGCAACCTTCTGATCTGGAGTCAGACGCGCTACCGTTGCGCCACGGAGTCGATGTCGCGTTTCTTCTTGTATGAGCAGTATCCTCGCACACATACATAACTAACTGTCTTCTACTTAAAATGACAAGAGACGACTCTTGGTGAGACGTCGCGGTTACAAGCTAGCAGCGGGCAGCGGGGGTGTAACTCAGTGGTAGAGTGTCTGCTTCGCATGCAGAAAGTCCTGGGTTCAAATCCCAGCTCCTCCAATTTTTGTTTCTCCCTCTACTAGTTTTTGATAACGCTCGCGTATCGACAAACTATGAATATATTTCAATATACTCGTATCTAGCTCTGAGCAGCCAGATTGGACCCTGTTAAAGTTTGCTACGATCTTCTCGCAGTCTCGTTGTTCATTTGAGTTGTATATATCTCCACCATTCGACCGAGCGGCAGCGAGCGGCA